>CASBSA010000019.1:0-17834 GCA_949129095.1 Volucella bombylans
AATCCAGATGATCACACCAAATTCAAATCGAATAACGAACATATTGTTCTTCCGCGACACACGAATTCGAATTTAAAAGCACTTTGGCAATGTCTGTTTATTGTTTTTAATTGTTTGTTTTAATAATACGTATTTAATTGTTCTTTTTTTGCACTATCTAGGATCCCAATCAAGCTCGAAGGACTAAAATGTATCGCAAGGAATCTAGCAAAAAGGATATTTCTAGAAACGTTGAGTGAACTTTTAAAAATTGCGCCTACAATCTTTAGGCTTCAGTGTAAATAAAAATGAACAACGACACAACCTTTATGACACGAACGTTTAAAAGTAATCGCGTAGCTAAAAGGAATAAAATAAAAACAACTCCCTTTTAAATTTAAATTAAACTCGACTTTATTAGTTTAATTCTTGATTGGAAATGAATTGACTCGTCTTTGTTCGCCCAAACGAAATCTCTCCGTCCAGCTGTGTCTGTCACAAAACCTCTTCGTCCAACTGTTTCTGCTGCGAAACCAGCTTGTTGCATTTTGACATTACCTATTTTGCCGACGGAAAACGCATTGCGCTGCCTTGAGGCCGGGATGTTTTCATGTTGCTTTTGCAACAGGGGACCAGATTAAGACAATAGAAAAAAGTATGTAAATAAAACAACAATGGTGTAAGATGTTAAATTGATTCTGGCTTTATTTTGAAGCTACGTTCATGCCATTATGTGTGAAATAGCAAATAATTCAAATAGCCGCAGTGCGTCAAGCAGTCGGTCCAATTTTTGATGACCGGTCTAATGTGTGTCGAATTTTGGCTCTATACCTGAGACCATTGACGGTAACTGAGTCTCCTTCCTCATTTTGAAAGAAATAAGGTTAATCAATCTTTGTGGATGCATTGATGCTTGGCCACAAGGCCAATTTGGTAAGGTAATGGTGGAGGAGATCAAATTTAAGACGAGAAGTGCTCAGGTTAAAATCAAAAAGTGGGAGGTTTGAGTTGACCTTACGGAGCATGCGGGAGATTGGTTCGTTAGAGCCATAAGAGGTGCGGTGGGTTGGGAGTCCACAGAACCGGAGAGTAGTCGATGAATGAAGAGAATGTCAGCTACGTCTCTGCGTTTTTCTAGGGTATTCAGGTTAAGAAGTTTGAGGCGGTCGCGATAGGGAGGTTAGATAAATGGGTCACTCCGGGGTAGTCCACGAAGAGCAAACCGAAGAAAACGACGTTGAATGTTCTCGATTCGGGATATATAAATTCGCTGAAAGGGGGACCATATTTGGCTGGCATATTCAAGGAGGAGCCGGACAAGGGTAATGTAAAGTGACCTTGTCACATAAGGGTTGCAAAATTCTTTAGACCAACGTTTGATAAAACCGGCTTTAAGGATTATCTCATCACTATACGAACAGAAGTTTAACTCTCTATCGTATAAAATTCCAAGATCGCGAAGGGATTGAACCTGGAGAACAGGTTGGTCATGCAGAAAATAAGGTCGAGAGATTGGCATTTGGAGACATTAAATTCAAAGCAATATATTAGACACCAAGTAGAAAACCTATCGAGGTCTTCTTGAAGGAGAACAGAGTCCTAGGGTGAAGAAATAGTTTTGGAGAACTTAGTGTCATCGGCGTAAATGGATACGGAGCAATGTTTGATAATCTTCTCAAGATCGTTTATAGTTAAAATAAAAAAGAGGGGACCTAGATGGCTGCCTTGTGGGACACCAGAAGTGGCTAAAAACGGGGTTGAGAACGCTGACCTAAAGCGAACGCTATAGTAACGGTTCTCCAGATAAGAAGATATCCATTTTAACAATGGGGTCAAAACCGAGGGAAGACAATTTGAAAAGGATCCGTTGATGCGATCTTTTATCGAAGGCCTTAGCGAACTGTAGCAATAACGTCAATTTCGTTACCTTTTCTAGGGCTGAAAGCGCAAAGGATACGAATTCAACTAAGTTTGTAGTAGTTGATCTACCTTTTAGAAATCTGTGCTGACTGGGTGATATAAGTGACTTGCACTGAAAACTTAGAACTTCATAAAAAAACTTTCGAACATTTTAGGTATGTGAGAAAGCTTAGCAATGGGACGGTAGTTGGTTACTTCATTCTTTGATCCCTTTTTGTGAACCGGGGTTATGAAAGAGGTCTTCCAAACTTGGGGGAATTTCCCTTGTGTGAGGGGCAGATGAAAGAGGGAGGAAAGTGGGTGCGAAAGATTGGAGGCACACTTTTTGAGAAACATTGCTGAGAGCCCATCTGGACCGGATACAAATTCATCATTGAGATTTTGTAACTTTTCTTCGATAAGGGTGGGATCAAAAGGTTGAGATAGAGAGGGGCTAATGGAGAAATTGGGAAGGTACTTGAAATTGAGGAGTCGGGTACAAAGAGGTTGTCTGCAAATGACTGTTTAAAAAGTTTGCAAAAAATGGGCAATAATATGTGGATCGGTCGATGATGTATTATCGAACGAGAGAGAGGGTGTTGGGGCTGAGAAGTTACCCATCATCATCATCATCACCATCACCTTAATCATTAGTTAACACATATATGTACATACAAAAACATTATACATAAATGAATTATTCCTAAAAATGTATCAACTAATATGCTGGTCAGATTCAAATTTGGCGCTCTTTGTATACCAGTCGCCATATTTTTATAATTATTGAATTCGCTGTAAATTTCAAACGTTAACAAATAACATACTATGTGGAAAAACTGTTATCAAAATTTGTATAAATACCATCGCAACAATAAAATGAAAAGCTCTTTTGTATTCATAACCCTTTGGGGAAACTTTGCTCGTTTTTAATTTGTCGTTCGCAAAAGTTCGCTACTAATCTTCGGTGTTGGTTCCAAAGCGTAAAAAATATTTCGTCGTGCAACATACTTGTATGTATTGTGCATACTCGTAATTTAGAATACTTCGTATTTTTTCGCAACCGTTGACAATCGGTCAACGCATCAACCAGGACCTTCCTATCCTGCTAAACAGGAGTTAATAGAGATCCTCCGGTTGACGGTCTAATTCCCTGAACGTTCATTTTTGGCGCCCAACGTGATTTAAGTGACAATCCATGTCCCATCAACTGTGTTAAATAAATACCTTTCACATGCAATATCAGTGTAAAAGACCCAGTGCACTATAGTGACTTTATAGACTGAAACTAATAAAATTATACAGGGCAGAACAGTCTCACTTGTCAATATATCGCGTCGTGCTTTCGGTTTCGTGCAGGCAAGTGCAAAGTGTAGGTGAAGAAAACCAACCTCAAGAAAATCCGAGAATTATAATCCCTGGAGACCTGGAAAAATTCGCAAGAGTATGTCAAAGAGAAAGACAACGCTGCTGATCAACAAGCAAATAACGTGGGAGATAAGTATAACATCACCCACCCAGGTACGTCCGACTAAAAGAGTCTAATTATTCAAATGTGCGTTAATCAATCTCGCCAAACAAAAGTTGGAAATCAATTACGTAGTAAAAACGCACATTCGACATAACTTAGACATGCATTCTGCATGAAATTTAAATACAAAATTTTCATTGGACGACATATTTGATTTCCGCAAATCCAAGAGACTTATTTAAATCTCCGATCTACAGATGTAAAATCTAGTTGTAATCTGTTATAGCCATTCTGTGAAGTCATAATTGATGCTATCAGTGGTAAAAATTCGCTATAATCCACAAATGAGAGCAATTAAGATCCACTATTTTGCTGTTAAACATACCTACATAATTTCGTAAAGCTTTCGCCAAAATTTCGATTACACCCACCACACTGTTGCATACTTGGTAGTTCCTTTTGCGCCTCATTAACTCCTTCGCTCATTCGCTCGCCCGTACGCTCGCAAGCTGTACGGTCCACAATCCACAACTCACCATCACACGCTTCATTTCAGTGCATCGATCTACATTTCGCCCGTATATTATCGCTTATCGCTGTTTTCGTCGTCGCCGCGGGAGAGATTGCTGCATGATCATTGCACTGAAAGAAAGTTTTTTTTTGGATTAGATTTCTTATGCCGTTTTTCGCCATTGCATGATAAATTATAATCAACTTGCACGTAGATTTATAGCATCACTTTTGGATTAATTTTTATTTCAAAATTGGAATGTATGCATGTTATCGCTTCGTTCTAACCACAATTCGTTAAAATAATTGCGGATTTAGACAATTTGGCCATCGTAATTGCATATCGCCTGGTTTTTGCCGTGGGAGTAATTATTGTTCGCTTCGAATAAAATAAAATAGTATTTTTGGAATAGATGTTGCCAGCCTTATCACGTCTGTTTTTAAAAGGACAATTTAAATAAATAAAGTCGTTTATTGCAATTTATTTCTACAGTCTGGGAATATTTTCCTTATTTATATTTCGCGTTTGCTAGTTAAGATGACAAGTGATCAGACCATTGAGGAATTGAAACAGCAACGGGCGTCTACTAAAGGAAGCATATCCCGGATAAAGAATTTAGTGGAGTCCAATGCAAATACATTAACATCAACTGAACTTGAGTGTCGTCTAGGAATTTTGGAGTCCTACTTCAAACAAATTTTAGTATACCAGACTAAAATAGAAGGTTTATTACCCTCCGATACCTGTCGCGGTGAATTAGAAGAGTTGTACGTCACAGCAAAAACAAAAATTCTCACACTTTTAGGAACTGGTAGGCGAAGTAGTGCTGCAGATATGACATTAGCTATTCCGCATTCAATTAGTCATCTTCCTAAACAACGTTTGCCCAGGTTTAGTGGAAGGTACTCAGACTACAAGAATTTCATAAATTCGTTCAATAATCTTGTGAACAATGGTTCTAGTCTCACCAAAATAGAAAAATTTAATTATCTGTTGGCATGTCTGAGTGATCAAGCTCTTGGAACAGTTAAGGCCTTTCAAGTCACAGAGGAAAACTACCCAAAGGCACTCCTAAGGCTAAAGGGACGTTATGACAATGACTGCCTCATATTTTTAGAATATATCTCAGAGCTAATCGAATTACCAAAAGTTCAGAAGGGTTCTTCTACCTCATTAAGGAGCTTGGTTGATAATATTTCTGCGTTATTCAGTTCACTACTTTCAATAGGATCGTTCGAGAATATATGTAACGCAATAGTGATACATATTGCAATGTCTAAGGTTGATCCGGAAACGCAGTCAAGGTGGGATGAACAGCTGGACTACCAGAAGTTGCCTGAATGGAACGAGTGTTCAAAAGTCCTCAATAAACGGTGTCAATATCTGGAAGCCAGGGATAGCAAGCAGCTTCGAGTAGAGTGTAACCAGAAATCGTCCAGCAAACCGAAGTTATCTTCTTTCAACCAACGGCCTCAGATTTCATTGTCTGTCAATCAACGATGTTGTATCTTTTGTCAAAAGAGCAATCATTCAATTACAAGTTGTTCGAATTTCATTGAGCTTTCAGTAATGGACAGATTTTCAACTGCAAAAAGATTAGGGCTTTGCTTAAATTGCTTAGGAAAGGGGCATAGTGTTTCCAAATGTCCTTCGTCGCATAGGTGTAAGAATTGCAGGGAATCGCATCATAATCTTTTGCATAGATCTCAAACAACAGATATATCTAGAACTGGTATTGAACCATCCACACTGACGGCAGTGCATTCCGCACCTGGAACGCATCGCGCTCCTAAAGAACAAGTTATTTTGGCAACAGCTCTGGTTCTCGTCAAGGACTCACCGGGAGGTTTTCAACTCGTTAGGGTTCTGCTTGATTCCGGTTCACAGGTTAATTTCATAAATGAGAAATTCGCACGGTCACTTTATCTAAAAACACAAAGGAAGAACGTCGACATCGTAGGAATAGGAGCATCTGAAACAAAAATAAAATATCAAACTCAATCAACCATTCGCTCCAGATACAACAACTTTGAAATTTCTTTGGAATTTTTAGTTGCGCCATCGATTACTGGGTATCAGCCGGAAGCAACGCTTAGCATCGCTGGTTGGAATCTTCCTGGGAATCTAGAACTCGCAGATGAATCCTTCAATCAACCTTCTCGGATTGATTTGTTGTTAGGGGCGGAAGCATTCTTCGATTTGTTGCAAGAAGACCAGATTAAACTCGGCGAGGGATTGCCATCGTTGCAAAGAACAAGGTTAGGTTGGATTGTGTCAGGAAGATACAAAACCCAATTTCAAAATAAGAAAAAATTGTGCTGCATAAACGCAAAAGAGGATTTGCTCGATCGGTATGTCGAGAGGTTCTGGGAACTGGAAGAAATTCAGGAGCATAGGTCAAAGTGGTCAGAAGAGCAAAAGGAATGTGAAACGCATTTCAAGGACACAATCGAAGTTCTACCTAGCGGTCGGCTAATGGTTCAACTGCCTCTTAAAAAAGATCCTAATTGTCTTGGAGTTTCATACGATATCGCGTTCAGAAGATTCTTATCGCTCGAGCGTAGATTGTCTAAAAACATTTCTTTGAAAAAACAGTACAGCGACTTCATGAAAGAATACGAATTGTTAGGCCATATGTCACTCGTAACAGAACCACATCTTGAAACGCCGCATTACTATTTACCGCATCAGTGCGTAATTAAGCCCGATAGCGTATCAACGAAACTGCGTGTCGTTTTCGATGCATCTTGTTGCACTTCATCGCAAATATCCTTAAACGGAATCCTCATGGTCGGTCCTACAATACAGGACGAACTCTTAATTATCTTGCTGCGTTTTCGATTCCATCGATTCGCTCTTACCGCAGACATCGTCAAGATGTATCGACAGATATTAGTACATCCATCGCACAGAAGACTACAGTTTATCTTATGGAGAGAAAGCGAAAAAACTCCGGTACAAACGTACCAATTGAATACCATAACATATGGTACATCGTCTGCGCCATTTTTGGCAATCCGTTGCCTACATTACTTGGCTGAAAAACATAAAGTACACTCGAAACTAGGTGCTTCAGTTCTTATGCCTGATTTTTATGTCGATGACATACTGACTGGAGCAGATGATTTAGAAACTCTAGCACAAAAACAAAAAGAAGTCTTAGAAATTTTGAATTCAGCTGGATGTGAACTGGCCAAGTGGAACAGTAACCATCCTTCTTTCGCCGAGGCAGCTGGGAAGAAAGAGATCCAACTGTCTGAATCTAGTCTAACAAGCACACTAGGGATCGCTTGGAATCCCACGTCCGATGAATTTAGTTTCACGTACAAGCCCAATCGGACCTACAACAAATATACAAAGAGATCCATTCTCTCCTTGTCGTCGTCACTTTTTGATCTAATGGGGTTGCTAAGCCCCATTATAATACAAGCAAATATCATACTGCAGAAATTATGGATAGAGAAACTGGATTGCGATGCGTCAATCCCACAAACCATCGACACCGAGTGGCGTCAGTTTATGACAGACCTCTTGTCAATCCACCCCACTTCGGTGGGATTTGGGAAGCAGCCGTAAAAGTAGCAAAGGGTCATCTTTACCGAAGCTTGGGAGGTGCTAAGCTGACATTTGAAGAGTTAACAACAGCGTTGGTGGAGATCGAAGCTATAATGAACTCAAGACCAATCACCCCGATGTCAACAGATCCCAACGACTATGAAGCACTTACACCAGCACATCTGCTTATTGGGTCATCATTGAAGGCAATCCCAGAACCAGCAGTGGAGACAGTGAACATAGATCATATCAGCCATATTCAACGCTGGCGTCGAATAAATGCCGTGAAAACCCACTTTTGGAAACGATGGTCATCAGAGTATATCCAGGAACTACAAGGTCGTTCAAAATGGACATCAACCAGCCCAAATATTGACGTTGGTAGCCTTGTGATAATACATGAGGACAACTTACCTCCCCAAAAATGAGAGAGAGAGCTTATGGGGAGAATCACGCAAGTCGTCAAGGGTTCAGATGGTCGAGTCATACCCATCATCATCATCATCATCATCATCATCACCATCACCTTAATCATTAGTTAACACATATATGTACATACAAAAACATTATACATAAATGAATTATTCCTAAAAATGTATCAACTAATATGCTGGTCAGATTCAAATTTGGCGCTCTTTGTATACCAGTCGCCATATTTTTATAATTATTGAATTCGCTGTAAATTTCAAACGTTAACAAATAACATACTATGTGGAAAAACTGTTATCAAAATTTGTATAAATACCATCGCAACAATAAAATGAAAAGCTCTTTTGTATTCATAACCCTTAGGGGAAACTTTGCTCGTTTTTAATTTGTCGTTCGCAAAAGTTCGCTACTAATCTTCGGTGTTGGTTCCAAAGCGTAAAAAATATTTCGTCGTGCAACATACTCGTATGTATTGTACATACTCGTAATTTAGAATACTTCGCATTTTTTCGCAACCGTTGACAATCGGTCAACGCATCAACCAGGACCTTCCTATCCTGATAAACAGGAGTTAATAGAGATCCTCCGGTTGACGGTCTAATTCCCTGATAAATATCTTAGGATAAAATATCTTAGGATCGTTGATAAGGTTGGTCTGCGCTGTGTCGAGAAAGCGCTGATAGAGGCAGTTACAGAGCTGGGTGAATTGCAGGTAAGTTCGAAGATAGTTAAAGTAGTCATAATAAGAATTGGTGCGTAGAAAAACTGCCCATAATTTGTTTCTTCTGTTTCGTAAATAGCGAAGTCTTCTGTTGTACCATGGAGGTGAAATAGATAATGTTTTATGCCATGAAAAGGGGACGTAGAGAGAAATGGAATTAAATATTTCACTGTAGAAAATGGAGATAGCATCAGATAGGGATAGGTTGGTAAAATCAAAAGAACATTTGCTAAGATAGGTATTGATTTTGCGAAAATTAGCTTTATGGAAGTTGTAAGAAGCGATGGTAGTTGAAGAAGTGAGCTGGGATGGAGAGTTATGGAAAAATGAGAGAAGAAGTGAGGGTGAAAGTTGCCGACAGTTGATAGGATAAAGGGACACAACGTTATTGTGGAGTTAATAGGATCACTAGTGAAAATAATGTCTAGTTGCCTGCCGATAGAATTAGGGACGTCACTTACTTGGCACAGGCTTGAATCAGTTATGCTATCAATGAAAAGACATTCCTTGGATGAACTGGCGTTTGACGCGGCAAAAAATAAGTGATTATCCGATGGAATCCACTTAATACTTAATAATAGGGACATATTAAATTCACCAAAGGTAAGGATATCGTCGAGGGAATCACTTAGGTCAATTAGTTCGTCAATTGCTTTAATAGCAAGGATGTAATTCAATAGGTTGAGCTGGTAGAATTTAGCAACACATAACGTACAGGGACCTGTTGGGAAGGGTTATTTTAATTAAAACAAAAACAAGTTTAACAGAAGAAGAGATAGCGATGAGAGAAGAGTGGAGGTTATTGTGATGGCAGGATCATTAAACATAGGGAGAGAGTGATCGTGATCTCGGAAAACATTATAAGAAAATGAAAATAGCTCCTGGCTCTTTATGTCGGGGATCAGATTGGTTTCTGTAAGAGCATTGACGTCGAAACAGAGACCGTGTGATTTAGACAAGACAGCACGAATTTTAGAGCGCAAGCCTCTTACGTTTTGGTAGTAAAATGTAAGAGGTAGTTTGTTGAGTGGAGGAGTAGGTGAGTGTAGATGAGATGCAGGCAAAGAAGGCAAGTTAGGAACGAAAAAAATTATTGACAAAGCCGCTGAGTTAAAAATGGACCTCATCCGAAAAGATGTTTTTTGGACAGAATCCGGATCTCCGGACAATATTTCCAGCGAACTCACGGCGTTGTATATGATCGTCCGGCCTCAATTCTTGCGTTAGCACAATCTTGTACGAACGTAGGCCCAAATTCAACCGCAAAATAATCCTCTCTGGTTAGTGACCTAAGATAGAAAAGAGTGTATTAAAGCTCAAACTTTTCCACGGTGCAATGAATTGCTTGCACACTGAAAGCCATGAGGACGACCGATCTATCGACGAAATTCACATTGCATATTTACAACTGAGCCGGACTTTCGACAATATTTTTTAATAATTTCCGTAAGTTCGGCATGCGCAAACATTACTGACTATTTTGACGGCTGGATGTCATTTGTATCTTTGACAGCTGCTGAAACATAACAATTAGAAAAACTATCATTTCTATCTGGCCATCCGTTATTAGCATCGCCTATGCGCCTTATCGCACGGTTTTGAGTCCTATATAGCAGGCGAAGAGATGCCATGTATTGTACTCTAATTTTGGGTTATACAGGGTGTCCTAAAAATCAACGTCAAGCTGGAAACGGGTGATAGGTCAAGTGGTGTCGGTATAACAGAAATTATACTGCCCAAAAGTCACCCATTTCCGGAACCTAATCCTTAAAGTCCTTCAATGAAACTTTAACGGATACCTTAATAATTACAACCAACTCGAACTTCTGATACTCAGGGAACGGGGTTATTGATCCATAATTCTATTCCCCCACAAAGAATTAAACATAAACTCAAATATATCTGCTATTGCTGTCGTGGTTCAGCTCAACAGCAAATTGGCAATTACCTCAATCTATATTCATCCATCCCAGTTTTCAGACATAGACGATATCGTAAATTCCTTCGATATTCCCGTCTTGCTTACGGGTGATTTTAACTCCTGGAGTTCCCTTTGCGGTTCTCCTGTAGGTAACACAAGAGGCAGGGAAGTTGAAAGTTCCTTGCTAATAACATTTTTTCTCTTCTCAACGATGGCAGCCCAACGCACTTTTCAACCCACAGAATCTACATACATATCGATCTCACGCTAATTTCCTCACAATTATTACCTTCCTGTTCATGGAAGAGGGACGATTACCTTAACAGAAGCGACCACTTCCCTATACTCGCCTCAATCAAACTTAGCACTCACTCTAACTTTGCTAAACCCAACCCAAAATTCAAAACCGATCTTGCCAATTGGAACCTATTTCAAAAAAAATCGAGCGAGCTTTCAATTCTCTATCCCCAATCGCAAAACGTAAATCGGGAAGCAGCTTCCATAAAAAAAGCGCATTCTTTCCGCAGCAAACACTGCAATTCCCCAAACTAAACATAAAATCTACAAAAAGATGGTTCCATGGTGGTCCCCTGAGATTAATTATTTACGTGAAATAAAACAGAACTTTTGGAAAATATTCAAAAGGTACCCTAACGACACTAACCTGGTTAATTACAAAAAAGCGAACGCTGTATTTAGACGACAAGTAAAAATTGCCAAAGCAGCGACTTTCCAAGAATTTACCGAGAAAATAAATCCTAACACCAGCAGTAAAAAAATCTGGTCCGATATAAAAACACTAACCTCCAGTTATTCACCATATGGTATTAAAATTATTGAATCAGAATCTGGTACTTTAACTAATTGCGATGCTATTTCTGAACATTTGGCAAAAACTTGGTCTTCCTATTCCAAAGATTTAAATTTTTCTCCCAGCTTCCGTATTGCAAAAACCTCAGCTTTAAATAACCTTAACTTTACTTACACCCCTAGTCCTTCGGCCAGATTATTTGAAATTCCCATCAATCCAATAGAATGCTGTGTTCGCGCTGAATGGCGAAAAGTGTTGAAAAAAAAGAAGAGAATTAAAAGTCGCGCTGAAAATGGCGAAAAGAAACTCTGCGAACACGAACTAATTAAAAAACACGTCCTTTGGGGTTGAAAGCAGACAGCAGACTCACTGTTTTTTTTTTTATTTAAATTTGTTGAAATGTCAATTAGGTAACGTAATGTAATGTATTGTGTTTGTAAGATGATATCGTAACATTATGTTTGCGAGATAGTATCGTAACATTCCGCCCACCTTGGAACAAATGGATAATAAGTTCCAAAGTCCTTTGGTTTATGATGAGTTATCGATGGGTTCTTCATGTGCGTCCAGTAGTGGCGATATCTTGACAATAGGACGAGTCAAAAACCCATCAGCTGTTTTAAGAGTGACTACGCGCACTTTGCCGTCTGCGCCTGGATGAACATTTGCCACTCTTGCAAGTTTCCATTTGGTTGGAGGTAACTTGTCATCTTTGATAATGACTAAGTCACCCATCTTGAAGTTGGAACTGGAGCGATTCCATTTTGATCGCTGTTGCAGTTGGACGAGATACTCCGAGCTCCATCTTCTCCAAAAATGTTGTCTCAAACTGGAAATTAGATGCCATCTGTTAGCAAGGCTTCCTTTAAAATCCGTCATATCAGGCTCAGGAATCGTTTTCAGTGGCTCCCCAATCAGGAAATGTCCTGGGGTCAGAACAAGTAAGTCGTTTACATCGGATGATATAGAGCAAAGAGGTCGGGAATTGACACAAGCTTCTATTTCCGCCAACAGCGTTGAATAATCTTCAAACGTCAATAAATTATCTCCTAATGTGCGGCGCAGGTGATATTTGACGCGTTTTACAGCAGATTCCCAATAACCGCCCATGTGAGGAGAAGCTGGCGGATTGAAGTGCCAAGTCGTGCCGTCGTCTGCAAGATATTTGGTTAAAGCTTCGTCTTTGATGGCTTGGGATAGCAAGATGTTAAGCTCCTTTTCAGCTCCAACGAAATTGGAGCCATTATCACTGTACAACTCCTTACACTGACCGCGACGGGATACGAATCTCTTGAACGCAGCGATAAACGTTGATGATGACAAATCACTGGCTAGTTCTAAATGCATTGCGCCTGTTGCCATGCAAATAAAAATCGAAATGTATCCTTTCACGGCTTTTGAACCTCGACCTCTGGAAAAACGTAGATGTATTGGACCCGCAAAGTCCACACCGCTGCGTTGGAAGGGTCTGCAAGCTACAACACGAGGCCTCGGCAAGTCGCCCATCAACTGTTGTTGGATTATGTGAGAGTGTCGGCGGCATTTAACACACAATCTGCATATTTTTCGTAGTATGTTTCGAGCGCCAATGACCCAAAAGCGGTTCTGGAGCATTGCTTGCATAGCTTGTGGACCTGCGTGAAGCGTCATACGATGGATGTCTTCACAAATGAGAGTCGTGATTCTTGCTGTTGCTGGCAATAGAATAGGATACTTTTTGTCCGGTAGTAACGCAGCATTCGATAGCCTTCCGCCCACCCTGAGCACACCTTTCTGGTCTAAGAATGGATGCATCCTCAAAAGCTTGCTGTGGCGGCTCAAAGCCTGATTAGACTTGAGGTGTTGAATGTCCATTGCGAAGAACGATGCCTGAGTAAGCTTTACCCATGTGATGAAAGCCTCTTCTAACTCGTAAAGTTGCAGAAACTTTCTTGTACGAAGGCAACCACGATTTGTTTGTTTGCGTACTGCAACAGCTAGTCGCGAGTTGTAGAGAAATCGTAAGACATATGCGGTGACACGCTTCAACTTCCGCAAAGATGAATACCGATGGACAAGCTCCCAAATAGGTGGTACCTGCTGCACACTTGTGACGTTGACTGCTTCTGAGCGTTGATCCATGTTGGTTGAGAAAATCCGTTGTGGAGGCCATGAAGACTCTAGCTGACTTAGCCAATGCGGGCCGTTCCACCAGAGTGGGTGATCAGCAAGATGATTCGGTTGTACACCGCGCGTGGCACAGTCTGCTGGGTTTTCTGCGGATGGTACGTGAAACCAGTTTTCGGCGGGTACATTCTGTTGGATCTGCGTTACGCGATTGGCCACAAAGGTACACCATTTTTCCAGGATGTTTGCTTATCCATGCAAGGGCTACACTTGAGTCCGTCCATCCATACACGTTTCGGATGTTTTTTCCTAACGTAGGTCTTGTATGTTTGACCAGTTGTGCTAATAAGACAGCACCGCAAAGCTCCAAGCGTGGTAGAGACAACGTCGTTAGCTTCAATGGAGCGACTCTTGTTTTAGCCGTTAGAAGGTGGACAGATATTTTGCCGTCGGGGTAAACTGTGCGGAGATATATGGCGGCGGCGTATGCTGATTGTGAAGCGTCAGCAAAGCCATGTAGATCTGCTATAGTGTTAGGGATCCCGACACCGATCCACCTCGGCACTTTGATTGTTGCGAGGCTCGTGATGTGGTCCCTGTAGCTTAACCATTGGCGTTTAACATATTCCGGCACAACTTCATCCCAGTCCACCTTAGGCTTCCACAGACGTTGGAATAACATCTTAGGGATGATTGTACTAGGAGAGAGCAGACCCAGCGGATCAAACAACTTTGATGCCTCTGAAAGAAACAAACGTTTAGTTAGATTTGTGGTGTGTAAATCATGAACCTGAACAGCAAATCCCAGGCTGTCGGATGAGGGTTCCCACTGAAGACCCAGAGTTCGTACGCTGTCCGGTTCTGATAAATCCAAAGACTGCAGAGTTTCTCGTTGGTCTTCTGGAATCGCATTGATGACGAGCGGAGAATTTGTTGACCATTTGCGAAGACAAAAGCCACCTCGACTCAGTATTGTCGAAACCTCAACTTGAAGTCGGCACAGGTCAGATTCCTCAAAACAACCGGTTAACAAGTCATCCATGTAGAAATGGTGAAGAATGACTTCTGTTGCTTCAGGGTAGTCCTGACCTTCGTCTAGTGCGGTTTGCTGGACACACTTCACTGCGAGATGAGAAGACGAGGCAACTCCGTAGGTGACAGTTAAAATTCTATATTCTTCGATATCATCGTGGGGAGAATCACGCCAGACGATTCGTTGATAATCAATGTGTTCTTCGTCGATACGAACCTGACGATACATCTTTGCTATGTCGGCGCTCATGGCAAAACGATAGGATCGCAATCGAATTAGCGCTAGGAAAATATCTGGTTGAAGTTGGGGGCCAATCATCTGAGAGTCGTTTAGGGAAAAGCCAGTAGTAGTGCGGCACGAAGCGTTGAAAACAACTCTCAACTTCGTTGTAGTGCTGGTTTCTTTAATGACAGCTCTATGTGGCATATAGTAATGCTTGCCAACTACTGGAATATGTTCTACCTTTTCCATATGGCCTAGTTGTACAAATTCATGGATGAAATCTTTGTACTGGGTCCTGAACTTTTCATGTTTGGCGGAAAGCGATTCCATTCGGAGAAGAGCACGAACGGCAGCGCGACGAGAATCACCAAGCGGACACTCAGACTTAAACGGTAATTTGACTACGTAGCGGCCATCCTCTTTGCGGTAATGCGTGCCTGCAAAATGCTTTTCGCACAGCTGTTCCTCGAAGGTTAGGTGTTTCACTTCAGGAACGGATTCGATCTCCCAGAATCTGGAGACTGCTTTTGTCAGTGAATTGTCGGTATACAGACAAACGACGGTATTAGTCGCAAGAGCGGGCTTCGTGTCGATGACCTTCCCAAAAAGAACCCAGCCAAGTGTTGATTGCTGTGCGATAGGAGTACCAATAGGGCCCATGACCAAGCCAGTGCGAAGAAATTGTCCTAGTTCATCTGATCCCAGCAATATATCGACAGCAGCTGGTGTGTGAAATTGGGGATCTGCTAACTTCAGACGAGTGATATGTGGCCAGACGATCTTGGTGAGTTTTGATGATGGTAAATCGCTTGTAATTTTCTGCAAAATGTTGACACGGATTGTGGTGATGAAGGTGTGGTCGAACGAGGACAAAGTGAGCTCAACTTCGCCTTTGGAGTTTCCAGCTGTAGTGCCGCCTATTCCTTCAATCGTTGCTGAAAACGGAGATCTTTTTAGTTTAAGTTTTTGTACAAACCTTTCACTGATGAAGGAAAGATGCGATCCGTTGTCGAATAGGAGCCTGGCTGGTTGGTATCTTCCGGAATGATCGACGACCTTTACCATAGCGGTGCCGAGTAGCACTTGGTGTTCTGTATGCGCGAGATGTGACTGTAGAAACTGGCTGCTTGAGCTTGGGCCTTGCACGTTTGTTATAGCTTCCTGATGTAGAAGAGTGTGATGACGTGCTTGGCAGACACGACATGTATTTCTACTGCGGCATTGTTGATGATCATGCCCTGCTGCTAGGCAGTTTTTGCACAGATGTTGGTCTTGGACGACAGCAGCTCTTTTGGAAATTTCAAGAGAACGAAATTTGTCGCAGCTGTATATCTTGTGCTTTGAAGAACAGAAGACACATTTGTCGTTTTGTAGTTTTTGTATTAAAGACACGTCAGAAGGAGCTACCGTGTGTAGTGAACCTGAGGTGGACTTCGGTTTATTTCTTGATTGCTGGTAAGATTTAACAATGGAAACTGCTTGATGTGAATTTATCGCGTCTAAAGAACGGCATCTGGTTTCGATAAATGAAACTAGGGTTTCGAAAGTGGGAACGTCGTCGCTTGTTTGGGATAGTTCCCATTGCCTGTGGGTTTCACAATCAAGTTTGCTTACAGTCAAATGAACCAACCAATCGTCCCAGTTTGTAACAGGCCTGCCGAGTGCTTTGAGGCTTTGATAATGCTCTTGAGTGGCGTCCAGAAGTCCTTTTAGAGCTGCCGATGATTCACTGTTCACTTTCTTCAATCCAAATAGTGCGTTAAAATGCGAGTCAATAATGATGCGCTGGATGTTGTAGCGTTTCTTTAAGAGTGTCCATGCTTCTTCGTAGTTCTGATCGGTTAAAGGAAATCCCTTAACAACATGAAGTGCTTCATCCTGCAAACTGCAACGCAAGTAGTGAAATTTCTGCGATCCGTTAAGTGATGGTTCATTATGAATCATCGACTCGAAAGCATCGCTAAATGGTCGCCAATCTTTGGGATCGCCAGAAAAATGCGGAAGGGGTATGGTTGGCAGTTTTATGTCAGCGCGTGATTGCGGTTTTGTGTCACGAGAACAATGCGGTTGCGATGTAACTGAAAACTTCTTGGCAGCGCGTTTGAAATTGGCCAATGCTTGTCGATACCAATCCTCCCCTTGGTTTCTTTCTGCTTCTTGCTCCTCTAAAGTCTCACCGCCACAAGAAAGTTCTACTTCGTCCTGAGCTTGGCAAAATTGAGCCCACACACTCGATAGTAGCTGAAGATACGATTCAATTTCAGCCTCATCGAACGAATCAGCTTTTTTACTCGCGGCGAGACTCCTTTTAATAGAGTTGCGCGCACTATCGCGTTTTATTAAATTATTTTTGCTCATATTTTAATCGCACAAAGAAAAGCGCCACTGTACTGCGCAAAAGATGAACAGTTTGAGAAAATGATTAAAAGTAACGGTTAACGGTTTTGTCACACCATTCGGCGTCTGCGACGCAAAAAAGTCCGTGTCCGTATTTATAAATGAATGAATTTAAACAAATTGCCGATAGGTCACGAAAGGTTCAATTTTTGCAAATGTTTATCCGGTAACGAAGGACCAATGTTCACGCTGAATGGCGAAAAGTGTTGAAAAAAAAGAAGAGAATTAAAAGTCGCGCTGAAAATGGCGAAAAGAAACTCTGCGAACACGAACTAATTAAAAAACACGTCCTTTGGGGTTGAAAGCAGACAGCAGACTCACTGTTTTTTTTTTTATTTAAATTTGTTGAAATGTCAATTAGGTAGCGTAATGTAATGTATTGTGTTTGTAAGATGATATCGTAACATTATGTTTGCGAGATAGTATCGTAACATGCTGTCTCAATTCAGTTTAAGGTAAAACACCTGGGTATGACAGTTTATGGTACCCAATGCTATTTAACGCACCATTAATAATGAAACAACGCTTAATTTCGCTTTACAATAATATCTTTGATCAAGGCACAATTCCCCAAACATGGAAAACATCGACAATTACACCAATTCCCAAAACTCATCAAAGTATTACAGCCACCAACAGCTATAGATCTATTTCCCTCCTCCCTTGCACAAGGAAGTTGATAGAAAAAATAATTTCTAAAAGGTAACTTTATTTTTTTGAAAGTATTAATCTCATCAATCTCCATCAAGTAGCTTTTAAACAAGGTCTAAGCACAATGGACT
>CASBSA010000020.1:0-166067 GCA_949129095.1 Volucella bombylans
ATTGACGCACTGCACCGACATAAAAGTAGACTGCTGTCAAGACTAAAAACCTTGTACAGACAGTTTACTGACAGACATAACCCGGAGATCATGACACTGAAGTCGTCGATTAAAAACCTCCAAACATTAATAAAGGAAAATTACAGAGCATCTGTAAGTTTGTATTGGAACAATAAAATTCGGGCTGTAAACATCAGCAACCCGAATATGTTCCCGCAAATAAATAAAATATTTCGGAGAAATAATCAGAACGACCTTCCATGTCTTAAAATCGCCCAAACGACGAACAACGAACAAATACTGGTAGCAGCGGGCATAGATCCAAATGAGGCTGTTGATGATGACAACTTCTTTGTGATCGAGGATCCGCAGGAGCAGGTAGAGGCAATAGGAGCGACTTTCCAGGAAGTGTACAAGGCAAATGCTATCATTGGCCCGAACCACGATCTGGATAATCGAGTCCTTTTGCACAATTTCTACCTTCGAAATGAAATTGTGAATTGGCGATTCGAGAGCTCGGGTTCCACCCAGTTCAGTGACGAAAATATGGCAAATAATGCCATCACCAACGATAGGGTACTACCCCCGTTCATTTCGAAGGAAGAGCTCCAAACGATCTTCGAATCGCTTAGAAGTAAGAAATCAGCGGGAACCGATGGAATACCGAACATTGTGCTTCGACATCTCCCTCTAGAAGCGGTGGACATTTATACCATCCTGTTTAATAATGCAATGAATAATGCACATTATCCAGCGCATTGGAAAACTGCGGTGGTACATCCCATCCCTAAAAGGGATAAAGACACTTCCAATCCGGCGAATCTCCGCTCGATCAGTCTTCTTCCAAACATCAGTAAGGTGTTCGAGAAGGTGATCAATAGAGTCTTGACTAAGTGGGTTGAGGACAAACATATAGTTCCGGATAATCAATTCGGTTTCAAAGCGGGGCATGATATCATTCATGCTGCGTCGAAACTGGTTTCTGATATCCAATGGAACAAAGCCAAGAACCAGTGCACTGGTGCCTGCCTGATTGACTTGGAGAAAGCCTTTGATACCGTATGGTTAGATGGACTCTTTTTCAAGCTGGACAGGTTGGGCATTAGTAAACCACTGCTGTATATTCTTTTCGATATGCTCTCCAGTAGACAGTTCATCGTGAAGAATGGCGATGTGACTTCTGCTGGAACATTTAACATTAAAAACGGTCTGCAATAAGGTGCGGTAAATTCGCCGATCTTATTCAACATTTACACGAGTGATCTGATAGGTTCACTTCACCACGTCATAGCGTACGTAGACGACATAATCGCGTACAGATCGGGTCCAAAGATTGAGGTCATTAATATACTTTTGCAGCGTGACTTCGACAAAATTAAACGATATTGCGATGACTGGAAGTTGAAAATCAACTTTCAGAAGTCGGAAACCATTCTGTTTAGGACGCCTTTGTCTGGGGCCTCTAGGGACACCAGAAAGAATTGGCGAGAGTTCTCGATCGTGGGACAGCAAGGGCAGCCACTTGCTTGTCGAAATGTAGTCAGATACCTTGGGATCTGGTTAGATCAATTTCTGTATTTTAACAAACATATAGATGTTGCTCTGGCCAGAGCCAGAGGTGCTTTTGCCCTGTTTTATAACAGCCAACTCGATGCGAGGGTGAAGGTAATCTGCTACATGGCCCTTATCAGGCCCATGCTTGTATTTGGATGTCCCGTGTGGTTCAACGTGAGAGCAAGTTTATTGGAAAAGATTCGGGTGTTTGAGAGGGCTTGTCTTAGGACTTGTCTTCGCCTATACAGAACACCAGAGTCTCAGTACATAAAATTCTATCCTAATGAGATCTTGTACAATAGGGCGAACTTAATAAGAGTGGACAATTTCGTCACTAAGTTGACTCGAAGGCACATTGAAAGAGCAATGACCTCATCGAAGAACCTTATCTCCGGGGCTTACTACCCCAATTATATGTATCACGAGAGAGTTCGCTTTCCTCTATCTAGATAGTAAAGATCTGATCCAGGACAGATTGGCGGTGCCGCTAATCTTTCATGTCGCTCGAACAGCTGCGGACAGGTGAGTCAACTACGACAGAGACCTTGCAAATGGCAGTGCGGAGCGTCTCCGGTTCAGTAGGGCGGTAGGGAGTCGCGACAACAGATGTTGCTCAGCAGCACCAGCAATTTTGGTGGCTAGTTGAAGGAGGGGAAGTTTCGTCGTCCAATCCCTCCAGTGATAGGTAGCTCCATAGGAAGCAAAGTCGGTCGTCTCAGTATTTTAATAGCATTGGTCGGCTTACATAGTTTTAGCTTTAAGTTAGTTTTAAGAAAAAAAATATATAAAAACACAAAAAAAAATTATTAAAAAAAACAAAGTATATATGTATATGCATATACTTATATATATACTCGCATATTATATTATATATATATGAATATGCGTATGTATTAAATGTGAATAGGTTAAGTAGATTAAGATTTATTTTTAGGTAGTCTCTACGCTTTAAACTTTAAGTTTTATAAATAAAATTGCAAAATGTCTATTCACCAAGTTTTTACTTACAATTTATTTTCTTAGTTTTAGTATGAATTAATGTTAAAATAAAAATAAAATTAGACTGTAAGGTACTTCGAAAGACATAGTTTACGAGGGGCGTTCAATATATTCTCGGTATCAATATGAAGGAAAATGCGAATTTAATTTAAATTGTTTTTATTTTTGAATATAATCTCCCCTAACATCAATGCATTTGTTACATCTTGAGATAAGCTTTTTTAAACCCTCAAAAAAATAAATTTCCTCTTTCTCTGCAAAATACCCATTTATTGCCGACTTGAGTTCTTCATCATCCGAAAATCTTTTTCCACGAAGACATTTTTTCAAATCCGGAAACAGGAAATAATCACTAGGGGCAAGGTCTGGAATATAGGGTGGGTGTTGGATTTCTTCGAAACCACAATCTCGCGCAGCAGCCTTGGAAACTCGCGCCGTGTGAACAGGAGCGTTGTCATGAAGAAGCAACACACCTGCTGCGAGTTTACCCCGTCTTTTCTTTTTAATTTCCTCCCGCAAATTATGCAAAGTGGAAGCGTAGGATGTGGCGTTGATGGTTTCACCTTTTTTTTTGTACTGAATGAGCAAGATTCCCTTTGAGTCCCAAAAAACTGTGGCCATGAGCTTCCCGGCAGACGGAGTGACTTTGAACTTCTTCGGGGGGTCTGTTCCTTTTTTATGCCACTGCATGGACTCTTGTTTGCTTTCAGGGTCATAGTAGTGGACCCATGTTTCGTCCCCAGTAACAATTCGATTCATAACACCGTCCGCGTTCTCACTACACATCTCCAAAAGCTCTCTACAGCATGCGATTCTCACTTTTTTCTGAGGCGCTATGAGCATTCGTGGCACCCACCTTGCACTGACCTTTGAAAGGTTAAGATGGTCATGAAGAATGGTGTGAATGGTACCAATTGAAAGCTTGGTGATCTCTGCCATCATTTTCACCTTTATTCGGGCATCCTCAAGAACAAGTTTTTCGACTTCTTTGATGCTTTCTCCCGTACAAGCAGTAGCCGGGGCGCCTGAGCGGGGGTCGTCTTCAATGCTCTCTCTGCCTCTCTTGAACTCACTTGACCACTTTTGCACAATTGATAATGAAGGTGCGGAACCCTGGTAAACAGCCACCATCTCTTCATGAATAGTTTTTTGACTTTTTCCTTGCTTAGTGAGAAATTTAATTACAGCGCGATGCTCAATGTTCACCATCATCGTCTCAGTTGCCATTATGATTCTGTTTAACTAGAGATAAAACGCGAATTAATAATCACATTTATATGAAATTTTACATGAATGCACTAAAATAATAGTATTACTTGATAAACAATATATATATACAACCACAGCTTCATCCCGATACCGAGAATATGTTGAGCGCCCCTCGTAAGTGTTAGGTTTAACTTAGAGTGCCCGCATGGGGCCAGTAAGTTAGATTAAGGTAATTTTAAGTTAGCTAATTTTCAAGAGTTTTTTTTTTTGTATAGCTTGTAAGTGTTAATTAATTCAATGTGATAAAAATGCATATAAACTGAAAACTGACTGTTATGAATCCAGTCTCATCAAAAGGCATTGCTCCATTTCCAATTTTCAACAGTTGTCTCCACAAATATGAAAACTTCAAGCAAGCATACAATTCATCATCTGGTGTGGATTTGGATTTGGCTATAACTGGCAACGTTTGTCTAAAATCGCCAGATAATAATGCCAAAGCACCAACAAACAATTCTTGATTTCCACGTAGATCTTTCAATTAATGTTCTATCCAGAGCTTCTAATGATCTTTTGTGAACCATGGTAGTAAGACTGCATTGTTGCAAAAGTTTGCCCATTCCAGATGACTTTGAAATATTGCATGCGGGCGTTTAGTTAATGGTAACTTGAGTGCTGAATGCGCTGTTCGACCGCCATCCAATAGAGTGGCTGCAATGCCAGAAGAAGCAACAGCTAACACAATTTTGTTTTGTAGTCATATTCGTGCTAGAAGCAATGAAATCAAGAATGTTTTTCCAGTACCACCAGGAAAAAATACAATCTACCACCATCATTATCAACAATATCATTGATTGCATCATAGGCAATTCTTTGCTCAGCATTCTATTTTCCAGCGTTTTCTTGAACAAATGTATCCAATGCATTACGATCATATTGTTGTTCACATTGCAGATCCTGATTGAATAAGGCATGCATTGGACGATTTGGCGCTGTCGTTCCCAATTGTGCTAATGCCTTATAGATTTCCGGTGTGAAATCCATCTCTTGATTGAAAGTAGTACGACGCACACGATGTAAAATATCTTCTGACAAATCGTCTCGATACTTTGGCCATGGAAAACATGTAGCTAATATGATCGCAAACAATGTCCGTATTTGATTTGGTTTGGCTGAAATTGTTGCGTCGGCAAGTGTATTATCCCAATGCGTATCAGTTTTCCATTAAATTCAATTGCTGACATGCTTCACGATATGTCGCACACACTCTTTGATCAATTGTTGTACGTAAATTTTCAAATGATGTTAATAAAAACACTCAGCATTGTTCGGATGAACTGTGTAAAAACGGCCTACTGAATCTATTGGAAATAAATTTGGATGGCTTTCAACTGCTGTACCTTGTTTACTTACGTCTTTAAAATTATCTTTTCGACGCATTCCATGTAAAATATGTTGGCACTTCAGCATACATGTAGCAACGTTTGAGCAAATGTATCATTTCGACATAATTTGAAAAAAGCAGTCAATGTTGTATCTGGTTGTGCTGCTGCACTTCGCGGTGCATTTGCTTCCGTTAGATACACACGTTTGCCATTTTCGAGATGGGCTGCCAAATGAACAAATGTAGGATGTCTTTCATGAATTTGGAATGCAAAAATTCCCCATATCGCCTCGTTACTACTTATATAGCGCCCAATTTGCTGTTGATGTACGAGTATTTCATCGTTCCGACGTATTTGCAAATGTATTTAATCGATTTGAGCGAATATTCAATATTCACCGTCGATATGGGCTTTGGAAACTTTTGAAAATAATAGAGAATATGGAACAACCCAACGGTTATTAACTTCAACGTCCACATTTCCCACATTGATAATTGTTGATCTGCCGTTGTCATCAGTTGAGCGACGACGATACAGTGGATAGCCATCATTGCCTGTAACAGTGTCTGAAACCAATGCTCTTGGATACCGTTAAGTACACTTTTCATCAACCATACACGGTGAATTCAGATTATGTTCGCCACATGGTCCGTAAATCATATTGCATACGACAACATCAAACAAATCTGGATCAGTTGCTTGACCAGGTATTTTTGCTGATATGATGCTATCGATTTCTTCTGGTCTGATTTTATTCACCAGCCAAATCAAATCAAAACATGCCACCAGAGCATGTGGCAAGCCTCTCTTTTGCCATTAAACAGAATACATCCAACAACGTACTCGTACATCTCTAAATACTTAAACTTTGACGATAAAATCCATCAAAGATTTGAATTTTTGCTTAAATACGCGTGCGGTTGAACAAATGATCTTTGATTTCATCCCATTGTGGATTACATGTGAATGTAATAAATAGATAAGATCGTCCATAAGATCGCACATACATATGTGTAGGATGACTTTATTTACAGATAATAATAACAACAAGAATAAAGAACGAGTGGTACACAAAAAGAAACACGACTTCACGTCGTGGTGGCTCGTCGTAGACTGACTCTGTTTTTTTAATTTCCGTTCCTACATCTTCTGGGTCTTCCTAACATTGTCGTCCTCGACACCCTCGTCACTGGTCGATTCATATTCAGTCCAGGAATTTGTAGACATATACGGCTTCATATTTGAAGCGGAACTGCTCGTCTGATTTGATCCTTCATGATCACCCATTTTTTTTTACAAGATAGCGATCATTTCGTAGTATGGACGTAACACTATAGGGACTATAGTCCGGCCCCAAACTGGGTCCTTCTGACAGCAACTAAATCACCAATTTGATACTTCTTAGCACGTTTGCGCTTCCGGTTAAAAGTGCGTCGATTTTCTTCTTGGATCTTTTTGATCTTTATACGCAAATCGGTTCGTTCTTGATTGAGCATTTTGATAAGCTCTTTCTCAACCAGTTCTTTTAGATGAAGGTCTTCTTTGAGTCTCATCATCCTTCCTGTCGAGACTTCGAAGGAGGTTGTACCAATGCTTCCACAGAAAGTTGCATTTATATGTTGTTGTACCAGTCATCAGACTTCGGCAGAGATAGTTTAGTAAGTATTGGTATGATAGTTCTATTTACCCTCTCAATTTGTCCATTCCCGCGTGGAACTCCAATTGTTATGAGAACATGCTCTATCTGCTCATCATCGCAGTATTGTTTGAAAATAGTGGAGCGAAAAGCAGAACCGCGATCAGAAATGATTTTTCTGGGATTACCAAATGTTGTTGCTTGGTGCTGCAGACGTGCGACCACCTCGTCACCAGTTGTCGATCTTGTAGGATACAGCCATATAAACGAACGAATCCACTATTGCAAGGATATGATTATAACACTTCTTTGCATTTGTCATCGGCCCTAAACGGTCAATATGGTAAGTATCTA
This sequence comes from Volucella bombylans, assembly GCA_949129095.1. Lineage (NCBI taxonomy): Eukaryota > Metazoa > Arthropoda > Insecta > Diptera > Syrphidae > Volucella > Volucella bombylans. The sequence continues at coordinate 7,138 of CASBSA010000020.1, forward strand.
AAGGAGTATCTCCTTTATCAATGGGGTTGAGCAAGCCTTCGGATTTTCCCTTCTTCCGCTCAGCCAGAATACACTGGATGCAATTGTTGATGAATTTTTCTATCTTGGACCGCATATGAGGAAACCAAAATTCTCGTTGAATGATGTTTTCAACTTTCTGCCAACCAAAGTGTCCCTGCTCGTGAGCTTGACGAATGTCATCCTACTGCATTGTCTTGGGCACGACTAACAACAGGTCTCCATCCTGCGAATGATACAAAACATTATTTCTAAGAATAAAATTACCAGACTCGCCTTCCTTGATAGTTCTTCTGATGTTGTCCAAGGAATCGTCTTCTTCTAGAGCTTTGCTGATTCGAGATGTCAGCAAATCAAAACATCTATCGATGTTGTAGACAGAAACGGGATTTCGACTCAGGGCATTGGCATGACGCATACCTTTGCCAGGTCGATGCACTATTGTGTACTGGAACTCTTCCATCAACAATGCCCATCGAGCAACTCTTAAGCTTAGGTCAGATTTCGCCATTGTCAATGCAAATGCTTGACAGTCGGTGACTATCTTAAACGGAATTCCCAACAAGTACATTCTGAACTTTTTCAGCGACTTTACTACTGACAAAATCTCCAACTCATTGCTTGTATACTTCTCTTCCGTCGGCGTTGTCGTCCAGCTGGCGTAGTACACGGGATGCATCAGAGCGTCATCAGAACATCGCTGAAGTAAAATTGCACCAAGTCCTTGTTTTGCAGCATCCGTATGTAGTTCCGTCTCGGCTCCAACAGCATATATTCTAAGTACAGGCTTATTTATTAAAATTTCTTTTTGCGCATCCCACTTCTGACACCAAATTTGTAGGATGACTTTATTTACAGATAATAGTAAAAACAAGAATAAAGAACGAGTGGTACACAAAAAGAAACACGTCTTCACGTCGTGGTGGCTCGTGGTAGACTGACTCTGTTTTTTTAATTTCCGTTCCTACATATGTCATTGCATCTTGGGCATATTTGTGCATATGGCGCGGGCTCCCAGTGTATGTAGCTGGTAGAATTACCATTCTATCTACATCAGCTGCATTGCCATCATTGTTAATCGCATCACGTAGTTGAATATATTCTTCGGAACGCAATTTGGCTTGATTGTATCCGATGAAATTCAATTGTTCCGTTTCGATTTTTGCATGCATATCAACCGCATATTGATGCCCAAATGCTCAGTGTCATCCGGATCATCGAGTGTTTGTAAATGTGCACCGGTCATTCTCAGAGGGTCGCTTTCCAAATCTAATGGTTAAGGAGGGAAGACGAAGTCCAACAAGCAGTCGCACAAGACCCTAGCACCTCAGTACGTGAAATTGAAGAAAGCATAGGAGTGCCCAAACTACAGCACACTGAATTCTAAGGAAAAACCATGTACAGCGAGTCCAAAGTCTGCTACCCCGAGATTATCCAGAAAGAGTCCAATTTTGTCAAACGATGGTGCACAGGTTCAGAGAAGATCCGAGATTCTTCGAAAAAATTCGATGGTTGGACGAATCAACTTTTAAAAGGGACGGTTACATGAACCTCCACAATTTGCAGGAGTGGCACGTGGAATATCCAAATTTGATGCGGGAAACTAGATCACAGTACCGTTTTAAAGTAAATATGTGGACAGGAATTTTGTGGAATTATTGGCCCATTCGAGCTGCCGCAGAATTTGAGTGCGGAGGTTTATTTGGATTTTTTTTGGAGAACCACTTACCAAATTTATTGGAAGACAGACGTTCCACTTAATATTTATGCATGCATGTGGTGTCAACAAGATACTCAATACTCCAACAGGTGGATAGGGCGGTCTGGTACAATTTCGTGGCCAGCTCGTTCACCTGATTTAAATCCGCTCGATTTTTTTTACTGGGGAGCAGTATTTCTATTCGAAGCCGATAGAAAATTTAACCGAACTGCACCAAAAAATTGCAGAAGCCGTTGAAGACATCAACTCCAGAAGATATGCCCGTCTTATTACCAGATCATTTGTAGGAAGATGTAGAGCTTGCATTTCCGCTGGAGGCAAACAGTTTGAACATTTGTTGTAGGATACAAGATCGGTAGATGGCGTTTAGTCGCGCAACAAACAACAGTTGTGTAAAGCTATCCTGAGCGTTTACACCAAGAGAACGTAGTGTTCTGTGTGCTCTGTGATGGGAAAAAATGAAATGAAATCACAAGGATGTAATCTCTATTTGTTTCACTCACACTAGTCGAAATGGCGTGTTTATCCGTCTCGCTCACACTTGGTACTCATTTTAACTTATTAAAAAAAGAATTAACTATGAATCGGGTTTCTTTAACAAAATGTTTTTTTTATCCTCAATTAAGCGTTAGTCTAGCAAGTGTCATACCATTTTGGAATCCAGACTAAATACGCCATCTTTTAAAGTTACTTGTCAAAATGGCATAGTACATTTTTTTGTCAGTACACTCGGTTCAAGTTAGGTGATTAATGATTTTTAGATACATGGATGGACAAAAAAGCAATATTTTAGTTAAAACCGTTATTGTTATGTTTCAATTTTGGGCCCTAATTTACAGAAGAGATACTCAGGTTTACTTGACAAAAAAAAAATTTAAGAAAGATTTCTCGATTTTTTTTGAGTGCCTATAATTTTAAAAGTACATGACTTAGATTTTTTATTATAATTTTGTGATAACCGACACCACTTGACCTATTACCCGTTTCCGGTTTGACGTTGATTTTTGGGACACCCTGTATATAGATTTACAAAAAATCAATTTAAAAGCCCAGCGTATTCGTTGACTATCTGAAGAATTGATACCCTAAAATGGAATCCAAGTCATGGATTCCAGGAATCCCTTTGACATGTTTGCGAAATATTAAAACCCTTCATCAGAATCTGAGTAAATATGCATTTATCGAGAACCCTCACTTCAAAAATGAAAAAAGAAAAAAGAAAAAAAACTTAATGAGGAGCAAACAATAATTGAGCTTAAACCCAACATTCAAGCAAAGAGCAAGGGGGACGCATTCATGTATCTTCGTCAGGGAATTTTCCCCTAAAACAAAGCTCCCAGCGGCGAAAAATATATCCAAACAATAGGAACAGCATAAAGAAATCTAAATGATGGAGAGGTGCTTCATCTTCCATGAAATAAACGACACAATGGAACAAGGAGAGCATAAGAACAAGAAAAGAATATCCCAGAACATGGTGTTTTTTTTTTGTTTTGCCTCGTCCTGTGGAAAATTAAAGGAAAAAAACATATACTCGTATACATCGTAATAAGGACATCAGTATGAGACTAGCAAATGAATATTTTCATAAGGGTAATGGCGTACCCGTACTCCACATTGGTAAAGTTTCCCAACCGACAAGTCTGCCCCTTAGTTTCCTACCACAAAATGGTTTTCTTTTGGTTTTCCCTTCTTTCTTTTTCTTTTTTGTATTGACCTTATTTTCTATTGGGATGCCATTTCACTATAAATACCCACGCACACTCATATATAGTATGGTGCGAAGGAAAATTCCTTAAACCATTTTCTAATGATGGCAAACACTCAGCAGGATCAGTGGTGCTTTTCTTTAAGAATTTCCTGAGGCTGGTATTTAAAAACGTATTCTAACGAGCATAACAACATAAGGGGGCTATAAAGGGGTGGCGGTAGAAAAAAAAATGTGAAAAGTTCTGTTTCTGTTATTTTTGATTTTTTTTGTTGTTGTCTTTTTTTCGTTTCTTTTTGGCTTTATTTGTCCGTACACTTTGCATTTAATTTAGTCACCGCCCGTCTACGTTCTCGTCTTCGCAATCAACTTTCCAAAGAACGACGACGAAGTAGAATAAGTATTTTCCTTCGATATGTTCATGTTTCGTGTTCTTATTCGCACGCAAAAAGGACATTTGCTTTTTCGAAATGTTTGTTGTTGTTGCTGGTGCTTTGTACATTTGTTTTGTGCTTGGTTCTATTTTCTTATGTTTTGTTTTTTATTTGATGTTAGGAGGAGGGAAGTGGAGCGAGCGCTCTATCTTGTGACTTTAGAATTTCACCCCAAAGGACTAGGGGCATCATTATGTACGTAGATATGTAGTATATACATTGTTCTTTGTACAAGTTGACAGATGTTTAATAAAAGAGTTAAGACGTTTTCTTGCTTGAAGTTTCTTATGAGTGTGGTACTCGTATTTAACTTCTCTGACACGTGTGAGCTATTTGAGCTTGAAAGAATCTTGAAGGATGAGGAGACGTTCATAAGAAAGACATTCTGATAGAAAGTATATTTTGGATTCATCCTTTCTTTTACGTTATTGGATGTGAGCTCTTGAACGATGTAGATTACATTAGAAGGAAGAAACTTTCTACTATAACAAGAAACAACAAAGGAGGTGGCGACAATGTCATCTCTAACTAACTCTTTGGACGGGATTTCGAACTCTTTCCTATTGAAAGCGATACAAACCCGAACAGAAATCCTTGTTAAAGCCTTCACCAAAATGGAAGAGAATGAACTGAACTTGCTGTAACATACGACATGATATGTTGCCGTAGCTATGTGCCATTCATGAATACCACCCACGTACGAATTGTTCACTAACAAAAGGGACACATCAGGAAAAAGGTCATCTATGAGTCCAGCTCTATGACATATAAAGCGTAAAAGCCAACTATGGAGATGCGAAATAGGCAGCATTGGATTTGCCAATCTCATCAGGGTATTGATGATTGGCTAAGAAAAGACAACATAGGGGAGAACTTAGAGGAGACAGCACAAACCCTTCACTTCCAGATTATACAGACTATACGTAGAGCATGCCTTCAAGTCTCTCGAATTGAGACACTAATCGAACTACGTATGGAAGGAGGTTTGATCAGATGGGGCAGAAACTTCCAGGCTGCAATAGTACAGACTACTGGTCAGAAACGTTTTAGCTGCCGATCAATTTTCATATAATTAGTCGCTATAGGTCTTCAGCGACCAGTTGAGCTTAAGGGTACGAGTATATACATGCAAATTAGTTGCTTTCTCGTTCGGCAGTGAGACTAAAATCCGACCCACTGTGCCAGATTAGTCTTGGTCAGGGTGGTCTGCATTTGAGCATAGTGTCCTCTTATTATATTTGCGAATTTGAAGATATCGATTCTCCTGAGGTTGATAAACTCTCTTGATCGTTTGTGATCCAGTAAGGCCCATGTACTTAAGTATATAATTTTGGTGGGGGCGAATGCCCCCATTTATTCGGCTTAATACAAGCTATAACTTAAAAAATAAACTTAAACTAAAACTTAAAACTAAGGTTGGTTGGAGTGGTGAAGGAGAACAGATTTGAGGTAGGAAGTGGTGCGGTGAAAGTCAAAGACGGTAGGGTTTGAGTTGATTTGACGTAGCATACGGGAGATTGGTTCGTTCGCGCCATAGGAGGTGCGTGGGTTGGTAGATAGAAGAGTCGAGGGGTACGTAGATTACGAGGGTTTGTGTTGAGGAAAATGGAGTTGTGAAGGGACGCGCACTCAACGTGACCTGAAAGGAGTCGATGAATGAAGAGAAAGTCTGCTGCATCTCTGCGATCTTCGAGGGTGTTTAAGTTGATAAGGTTGAGACGATTTTGATAGGGGGGCAGGTTAAAAGGGTCGTCCCAGGGCATACCTCGAAGAGCAAATCGAAGAAAACGACGCTGAATGCTTTCAATTCTCGAGATATGAACACGATGATATGGGGACCATACTTGACTGGCGTACTCTAGGAGGGGGCGAACAAAGGTAATATAGAGGGACCTGGTCACGTATGGGTTGGTGAATTCTTTGGACCACCGTTTTACAAAACCTAGTGCAGAGTTGGCTTTGAGGATTATCTCATCCATATGTAAACGGAAGTTGAGCTCGCTGTCACACAAAATGCCGAGGTCGCGAAGAGACTGTACGGAGGAGATAGGTTGGTTATGGAGAAGATAGAGTCGGGGAGGAGATTGGTTCCGCTTATGTGAGAAGGTGATGGATAGGCATTTGGCGATGTTAAGTTCCAAAGAATTTTTGAGGCACCAGATCGAGAAACTATCAAGATCTTGTTGAAGGAGGAAAGAGTCATGGGGAGAGGAAATGGTTTTGAAAAATTTGGTATCGTCGGCGTAAAGGGAGACAGACGAGTGTTTGATGATCATATCGAGATCATTTATGGTTAATATAAAAAGAAGGGGACCGAGATGGCTGCCTTGTGGGACTCCAGAGGTGGCCAAAAATGGAGCGGACTGGGGTGACCCAGGTAAGAGGATATCCATTTTAACAGTATGGGTTCAAAGCCGAGGGCAGACAATTTAAAGATGATTAACCGATGAGAGATTTTATCGAAGGCTTTGCTAAAATCGGTTGCAACTACATCGACTTCATTGCCATTTTCTAGGGCTGAGAGGGCAAAGGATACGAATTCAACGAGATTTGTGGTGGTTGACCTACCCTTTAGGAAGCCATGTTGTGTAGGAGAAATAAGTGATTTGCATTGGAAGCTTAGAGCTTCATACAAAATACTTTCGAAGAGTTTGGGTATATGGGAGAGTTTAGCGATGGGACGATAGTTGGATATTTCATTCTTTGATCCTTTCTTGTGGATCGGGGTTATGAAGGAGGTTTTCCAAACCTGAGTAAATTCTCCTTGTGAAAGGGATAGACGGAAGAGATTAGAAAGGGCAAGGGAAAGAGAGGAAGAACATTTTTTAAGAAATATGTCAGGGAGGCCATCTGGGCCGGGTGTGAATTCGTCATTGAGTTGGTGTAATTTATGTTCGATATAAGACGGATCAAAAATATGAGAGAGAAGTGGACCATTGGAGAAGTTAGGTAGGTAACTAAAATAGGATGGATCTAGTACAAAGGAGTCGGTGGTGAAGGATTGTTTAAAAAAGGTGGCAAATAGGTTGGCAATGGTGAGTGGGTTGGTTGATGACCTGTTGTTGAAAGAGAGGGAAGGAGGGTAACCATCGGACTTTCTTTTGTAGTTAACAAATTGGAAAAAGGACTTATGGTGGTTTATAAGGTTGACTTGCGCATTGTTAAGGTAGCGCTGGTAAAGGGAATCGTAAAGTTCGGTGAAATGAAGATAAGCACCAAGATAGTTGGAATAGTCGGTAAAGGATCTGGTACGCAGGAAAACAGCCCATAACTTATTTCTCTTATTTCGTAAGGAACGAAGCTTGCGATTATACCAGGGAGGACTAGTAGATGATGTTTTAAGGCGGGAAAACGGAACGTAAAGGGAAAAAGAATTAAATATTTCTTTATAAAAAATGGATAAGGCATCATTTATACTTAAGTTGTGAAAGTTAAAGTGGGATCTGCTGAGATATTCACTGATTTTGTGAAAGTTTGCTTTATGAAAGTCGTGGGATGAGAGAGTTGTGGGGGGAGTGGACTGGAATGAAGAGTTATGAAAAAATGAAAGTAGAAGGGGGGGATGGTAGTTATCGATTGTTGAGAGAGATAGGGAACAAAGTTAGACTGAGGAGTTAATTGGATCTGTTGTGAAAATAAGGTCTAATTGCCTGCCCATATAATTGGATATACCACTGACTTGGCATAGACTTGAGTCTGTTGAGCGATCTAAGAAGAGACATTCCTTAGCTGAGTTGGCATTTGAAGCGATGAAAAACGATTGATCATCTGATGGAGTCCACTGTAGCTGAGGAAGATTAAAGTCGCCGAAAATAAGGATATCATCAGTAGGGTCTGACAGGTCAATTAAATGATCGATCGCATCAATAACAAATTGGTAAGATTCAATAGGTTGAGCTGGTAGGATGTAGCAACATATAACGTAAAGGGACTTGAGAGGCAGTGATATTTTTATTGCGACAAAGTCGGCTTTAGAGGATGAAGAAATTGTAATGGGAGAAGAGTTAAGGCTGTTGTCCATCGCCAGTAGGATGCCTCGACAGGGGGAATCTTTATTTGTGCGGGTAGGATCGTCGTCGCGGAAAACATTAAAAGTAGGAGGGAACAATTCCTGGTTCTTTATGTCGGGAATCAAATTGGTTTCGGTCAATACGTAAATATCAAAGGGAAGAGCATGCGATTGACGTAGGACAGCATTGGTTTTTAGAGCGAAGACCTCTTACATTATGGTAGTAAATTGTAAGAGGGATGTTGTGGGGTGGAGGTGTGAGGCAGGATGGTTTAAGCGCTGGCAAGGGAGGCACGTTATGGACGAAAAAATTTGTCGTGGTCGGCTCGGCTTCGTTGTAGGTGTGATACTCGTTTAGAGTGAACATAGTTGCCGAATGCAGCAAGGTCGTCTGCTACTTTCTGAGGGGACATGTTAAATATCTCGTGGTACCTGACATAAAGGTTCCTGAGACTGATAGGGTCGGTAGGGAGGCCTTCCTGCTGGATGGAAACCATGACGCTGGTTTTGGTTTTCCCTTCGTAGCAGACCGAGTCAGATTTGTCATGTAAATAGGCAAGAAAGAGACGAATGTTTTCATATATCTTTCGCTCTCTGAGCCTAGGGAGAGCATATCGACTTTCTGTAGTGCCATTGGTTTGCTGTGTTAGTTTAACAGTGGGGGGAAACATACATACTAGATGCCAAGAGTTGACGCGGTGAGTGGATATAAGGACCTTAGAGAGCGCTGTAGAATGTGTTTTTAGTTTGCGGTGCGACACTGATGTCTATTCCTTCCCATGCTTGGGTATCTACGTACATATAATGCAGAATCCGTCTACGGAATTGGATTCAGGCTGAATTAACCAGCAGCGTAATGTGAACAGACTGAGGAATTATTGAATGCTTTGGTTCCCCGAGAAGACCTTCGTGTAAATTCTTTTGGTTGGTTTTACAGCCATCTATGCTAAGGATGGACTTGTGTACTAATCCAACTGCTTGCATGTTCACGTTTACTAGAATTTCCAAGCATTTTAAAAGACGAGCAAGTGCTTCATTGATAAAGTGTCTACAGTATCTTGACCATCCCATTAGTCCCAGTGTCTTAAGTTTGATCCGAGCATACGGTGAACATTCTAAGAGAAATTACTCCTCGGTGTTGTCATCACACTAACAGCGAGTGCCGAAGTTTTAAATGTACGAAGCCAGTAAGCAGCCTACAATTTTTCCTACTGGGGAACAGCAGGAAAGTGACTGATCTCTTGGAGATGTGGAGAGTTATGTCATCTGCAGTTCTGCTCATATGAAAACCAACTGTCAATGGAAGCCCTAACCGCGGACGTAGTTAGCCCTAACGCAAGTTCGAGTCCTGAAAAACTTTCCTCTGAGCCTTGCCTTGCAAAGTTCATCGGCGATTTCATTTCTCGTATTCCCATTGTGACCTCGAAACCAAACAAGGCTCTCGCATTCTTCAACCAGCTTGGAATTCAAGAGAGGGAATTGTAAAGCAGATGCGAATGCTTCATATTCTCCACCGATCTGTATCGTGTATATCTCCGTTTGGAAGACAACGCAAGTTTTCCTGATGAGGAATGAGATCTAACTGTGTTGTTCTCCTCAAAGGCATCAGTGTCGCATCATTAATATGTCTTGGAGTCATCCGTGATGAGCCAATTACATTCCATTCCTGGCTCAGTTTCGGGCGAAATCATTTCTGGGCACAGAGAACCTCGAATTTTTGTTGTCGTAGTTCTGGTGCCATTGCATTAGACGACTTTGAGATTGATTCATCAGCAGAGGCAGCCGTGCTAGCAAAAGTCCCCATGCAACCGGCAGATCGGGTTTTAGAGTTTAATACAAGTAGCACTGATGACTTTTCGTGAATTCTTTTTCCAAACATCGACCACGTTTATGGCTACCTGCGGTTTAGAGCAGACAGTCACCAAGCACGATCAAATAGAGAGAACAACTACATCATCTGTATATGCTTGAGTTTAAACGTTAGAACAACTGATAACTTTAAGCAGTAGGTAGATCAACAAGTTTCATGGCAGTGAAGACAGTAGGACCGGCAATTATTTTTCAAATAATTTATTGCCTATATTTGCATTAGTTTAGGCCCTCACATGATTGCATGGCTTTGAATTTACACCTTCCTTATGTGAGTTGTAGGCGACTGGAATTTTTTTTTTCCTTTTCTATTTTCTGTCCATGATGAGACTGGTGGACATGTATTATGGCAGGTGTCCTAAAAGATGAAGTAAAGGGTGACCAGATAGTAATGATAGCTTTTCCAATGGATCTTAGGCTACCAACTAGACAGAGATTGGTGCAAAATGAAGAAAATATAGCCGCCATGGAGGCCAGTATCGAAAAAACGTGAATCAGGTGAATAGGAATCGCCAGATTATTTTGCTGCTAGATTTGGATCTACATCCGTATAAGATTGTGCTGATGCGAAAATTGAAGCTGGCGACCATAGACAACACTGGAAATTTTGGTCGGAAATCTGGATTTTAGCCAAAAAATCATCTTTTTAGACAATGCTCATTTTTAGCTCAGCGGCTATGTCAACAATTAAAATTGCCGTTATTGGAGGGAACACAATCCATTCGGCCAAGCATCAGTGCATCCACAAAGATCGCATGGCGGCATCTCGGACCTTATATTTTCCTAAATGAGGAAGGAGACACAGTTACCCTCAATGGTCTCTGGTATAGAGCGATGTTAATCGACTTTTTGAGCTCAGAGCTCGACAATTTTGATATATCTGAGCTGTGGTTCCAAGAATATGGCGCTATAAGCCATACAAGCGAAGCAACACTCGAAATTGTTAAGAGAAATTTGGTGACTTAGTCATCTAACAGCGGGAAGATAGATTATTTTCTCTGCCAACCACTTTAGATGAGCCAACATTTGACACGCTATCGCCAGAATAACGCCGCACATATTGGACCGACTAATCAAAAATTGGACCGATTGCTTGAGGCACATAATGCATGTGCTATTCCACACATAATGGCATGAACGTAGCTTCAAAATAAAGCCAGAATCAATTTATATCTCACACCATTGTTGTTTTATTTAATTATTTTTCCTAATTTTTTTATCCTAACACTGGATGCCTTGAACAATTGGATTGATGAAGCAATTGCTGTAAAAAGTTAGAGGGAATGGATTTCGCTAAAGCCTTTCAAAAGCTCTGGAATGGATTCAAAGTAATGTTGCACGATGATGGATGAAGGTAGTCAGAAGTGCAGTGACATCCTTTTTGTGAGAAAACTGGCATAAATTATTGAGATACTACGTAGGATAGAAGACAAAACTGGGCCAAGAAAGTCCACTGTAGCTCGGATGATAGGCCTTCACCATGAAGGAGTAGCCTTCCCATGACAAATTTGTTAAATTTATCAGACAAAGAATTGGGAAGAGCGGGCTTGTTCATGAAGACATTTAGACCTCTTGGGGCCCCATGTGTTGCAGAAAAACTACCGTAGCAGTTTTCAGCTCGACATGTTTGGAAAAGAAAATACAATTGTAAAACGGTTTATCTCAGATTGTTCATCGGATAAAGACTCAAAAAGAGAACCCTCAATTTTAGGTAGGTTGAGAGACAATTACTGTTGCATCAACGTTCACATATGGGCATCCCCATTCTAATTTCTTCAATTCCGATTGATTCACACCGAAGACTGATTATTTTGAACAGACCATGCTCTTACTGGTCATTAAAATTATCTTTTTTGAAGTGTACAAGGTATTCGTAAAATTTGTCACATCTATGAGGAATCTTTCACTTTCTACGGCCATTCTCAGTGTCTAATGTATGAGACTTCCTTAGATTGCGCTACAGTTCGGACCAAGAAACCTCTGCAGTGAGCATGCCCAATTCATTGGCCAAGTTTCTCCAGTTCTGCAATTCAAGACGGTTTATTTTGCCTCCATTTCCGTGAGCCATCTACAATAATTGAAGTGGAACTACAGCATTGTCCCACGGAGCATTTATTCTTCAAGTTCGAACCAAACATTTGATACAATTCACTTGACTGATATGCACTATTTTAACCACGTTTACGTCGCTTTATGACTGGTGAAAATTGTTGTTCAATTTTTTTCTCAAAAACCCATTAACAGAAAGGAGACGGAAATTTACACGAAGAATATTGTCTTCAGAACGACTCCACCTAACCTTGTTATTGCCCATTCTTCCGCGGAACAGAACAGGACTAGGAGGCTGAGAATCGTTTAAGTGATTATTGGCAAGCCTTGTGACTGATTTCTTTAGATTAAAAAAATTTGTCTAATGTGACGTTGATCTTTTGTCAGTGTATTCCCGGTTATGCTGTCATTTAGGGTTTAACTCATTTTTGCCTCCAAACATACGGTGACAGCTCCCCTCATTTTGTCAATGATACAAAGAAGTTTGGTATTGGCTTGCAAATTTCACACAACTTTCGTGCCCAGACCCTTTCACAGCGAGCATCCTCCACCAGTATTGTACGCAATCGGATGGGTTTACATAGCAGAGATTCCAAAATTGGTCATAGTTCTGTATGAGCCGTCTCTATGGACCCTGTCATATGCAACATTAAAACTGATAAAAAGGAGGTGAGTATCTAAGTAGACTTCTAGGATTTCCAATAGGGACTTGACAACTTTGAATTTAATTCACTCTTTCACTAATCATCAAACTGTCACTGTCAATTTATTCAGTAAACTCAACATTTTCATCATGGTAAAGTACACTAACGAGCAACGTCTGCAAATTATAAAAATTTTCTACCGAAATTCGGAGTCGGTGACTGCAACTTGAAGAGCGTTAACTCCAATTTTCGGTCGCCCTAGTACACAAGCAATAATAAATTTAGTGCAAAAATTTGAGTCTACATATTCGTTGTGTGATGTTGCCGTGTAAGTAAGACAACGGGTTGGTCGAAGTGTCGAAAATATCGCTTCGGTTCAAGCGTCCGTAGCAAACAATCCAAATCAGTCAATTCCACGGCGTTCTCAAGAATTGGGCATCGCTCAGACCACATTATGGCGTATTTTGCGATCTTGGTTTACACCAATACCAGATCAAGCTGACTCAAGAATTGAAGCCGATGGACCATTTGAAGCGACGTACGTTCTCTGATTGGGTTCTGGAGAAGGTGCGCCAAGATGATGAATTTCATCGCAAAATCATCTTCAGTGACGAAGCTCATTTTTGGCTCAATGCGTTCGTCAATAAGCAAAATATGCGTTATTGGTCGGGTGAAAATCCACATGTGCTTCATGAATCACCACTTCATCCACAAAAAATTACTGTTTGGTGCGATTTGCATGCCCGCGCCGTTATTGGGCCATATTTTTTCGTCGACGATCACGCCATGATCACGGATTATATTTGGCCCGAATTTGAAGATATGGACTTGCATGACATGTGGTTTTAACCGGATGGTGGCACAAGCCACATAGGACATGCTACAATCGATTTATTGAAGAGTAAGTATTTAATTTTTGTGGGGGCTGACGCCCCCATTTATTTTCCTTAATACAAGCTTAAACACTAAGACTTAAACTAATAAAATAAGGTTTACTAGGGCTTAAAGCTAAGGATGGTGAAGGAGATCGAACTTGAGGGAAAGTGTGCTGCGATTAAAATCGAAAACGGAAAGGTTGGAGTTTACCTTACGCAGCATACGGGAGATTGGTTCGTTAGAGCCATATGTGGTGCGGTGGATAGGTAGATAAAAGAGACGGGTGGAACGTAGATTACGAGGGTTAGTGTTAAAGAAAATGGAATTGCAAAGAGGCATGCAATCGACGGAGCCTGAGAGGAGTCGGTGAATGAACAGAATATCTGCTGTGTCCCTTCGTTCCTCAAGGGTATTCAGGTTCAGCAAGATTAGAGGATCGTTCCAAGGTAGACCTCGAAGAGCAAATCGAAGAAAACGACGCTGGATCCTCTCAATACGAGATACATGAACTCGTTGAAAGGGACACCACGCTAGCCAATAGCGTACTCGAGAAGGGGGCGAACGTAAGTGATGTCACTATACATCTGGTCACGTACGGGTTGCAGAATTCTTTGGACCATCTTTTAACGAAGCCGAGTGATGAGTTTGCTTTAGAAATTATCTCATCAATATGCGAGCGGAAATTAAGCTGCCTGTCGCATAATATGCCAAGGTCGCGGATAGATTCAACAAGGGGTATAGCTTGGTCGTGGAGATGGTAAATTCGTTGAGGAGACTTCTTGCACTTACGTGAGAAAGTAATCGATTGACATTTGGAGACATTGAGTTCTAAGCAGCTCTTGATGCACCAGGTGGAAAAACTATTTAGATCTATTTGAAGGAGGGTGGAGTCTTGTTGTGAGGAAATGGGTTTAAAAAATTTGGTATCGTCAGCATAGAGAGAAAGTGTTGAGTGTTGAATGTTGGATGAAGAGGAGTGGACCTAGGTGACTACCTTGAGGAACACCTGAAGTGGCCAAGAAAGGGGCCGATAGGACAGACCTGAAACGAACACTATAAAAACGATTATCCAGGTAAGAAGATATCCATTTAAGCAAAATGGGTTCAAAGCCCAGGATGGACAATTTGAACAGGATTAGTTTATGAGATATCTTGTCAAAAGCCTTACTGAAATCAGTTGTTATAACGTCAACTTCTTTACCACTTTCTAAGGCTGAGAGAACAGAGGACACGAATTCTACGAGGTTAGTGGTAGTTGATCTACCCTTCAGAAAGCCGTGTTGATTGGGGGAAATAAAAGATTTACACTGAAAGCTTAAGGCTTCATGCAAAATACTTTCGAGGAGTTTGGGTATATGGGAAAGTTTAGATATAGGGCGGTAATTAGTGACTTCGCTCTTTAATCCCTTTTTGTGTATGGGTGTTATGTAAGAGGACTTCCATATCTGTGGAAATTCACCTTGAGAGAGCGATAATCGGAAGAGATTTGCAAGGGGGCGGGAAAGAGTTGAGGAACACTTTTTAAGAAATATGGATGGAAGGCCATCTGGGCCGGGTAAGTATTCATCATTAAGTTGTTGTAATTTGTTTTCTATTACTGTATGATCAAAGCTTTGAGAAATAGTGGGGCCAATGGGGAAGTTAAGTAGGTATTTGAAATAAGAGGGATCCGGTACGAAGGAATTATCAACAAAAGATTGCTTAAAGAAAGCAGCAAAAAAGTTGGATATGGTATGCGGATCGGTTGATGATATATTTCCGTATGAGAGCGTGTTATCTCAAGACATGGGCCAGGCGATTGGTCGCCTCGTTCGTGCGATTTAACGCTGCTTGACTATTTTCTGTGGGGCCACCACGCCGATGACGTTGGAAGAACTCAGAGCCAACATTGAACGCGAAATAGCGGCCGTTTCCGCCGAAATGTGTGGCCGAGTCGTTGAAAATTGGGTCCAACGAATCGACCGCTGCAAACGGGCCCGCGGTGGCCATATGAATGAAGTCGAGTTCCGTTCATAAATGTTTTGATTTTACCTCAAACCGATAACAAAGTTTTTGAAATATCTCAAATGGTTTGCGTTTTATTTAAAAACAAAGTTGTCAAGTCCATATTGGAAAACCCGATACGTGATGTGAAGAAGGCTAATGGGTCTTTATAAAGCCAAATTGGGAGTATCTGAGTGATAAACGATGTTGAGATCTATACGTTCTTCTGGACAAAAACTTTTTCACCAAGCTATCTCACGCTGTTTTAATCAGATTGGCAGAAAGGCCATTCGGACCAACATCCTTGCTGTATTTAAGTTTACGTATTGATGCCTTCTCTTCATGGAATATCTTTGCTGAAAGTGCTTAGTTTCCTTGTTTATCGCTGTCCTTTTGCCTCCACACCTTCTTAATAACTTTTGATAGGACTTATGAATATTTTAGCATGAGCAGCACTCTCCATTTCTTCGACAGTGGGTTTCTCATGCTCTTGCGTTTTCCTCCGAAGAAGCTGATCAGTGTCCTCCTATTTGGTAGCAGGGCTTACGACCTGCTATAAAGCTTCAACGCAGTGCTGCTTTTTTTCGAGTTAATTTACTACATAAGTTTTCCTGCACTCTTCATTAAACTAGGGGTCTCGTGGAGTTGGTCAGGTAAGACCCAGTACATCATGTTTGCCACTAGTCATTAGCATCGATGACATTGGGCTTTGCAAGCGATGACAAAGCTTCTGGCATTTTCATCACGAAGTATGATTCTGAAGTACCACCTCTCTATTTCCACAATCGCGCACTTCTCATTACGACACTGGTTCACCATATCCACGCCGCTTGTGGATATTGAATAGAGACTGAAGGAACTTACTCATTTGTTCTTGAAAGGCTACTCTAACTATACTAGGGGTTCGACGTTGAATTTGTTTTCCTGGTTGGTGGGTTTAGAATTTTGCTGCTGCAAGTAGCCTATCCATTTAATATCTTGTCCTTCCTATCATTGTCAGATAGAAAAAGGGACCTCCGAGTTTTTCCCGACTCCGATATTTATCTTTCGGCAAACCATTGCTTGTGGAAAGAGTGGCGGCAACAAAAATTAGGCTAAGAATCGAACCCAGACCGTCTGACGTAGTGGCCGTCATACTGAACCACTGAGTCACGCTGTAAAATGCAGCCTTGATTATTATTGCTTATTGGTTTAAAGTCATGGGCATTTGAATTCAGTTGGTATGAGACTTAAGAAATCAGGAATTTCTGATTTCCTACAATAATTTAGAATCCTTACATATGCAGTCATTGTAAACAGCCCTAATGAATTCAATCAGCGGACCAATGTGAGTAATGGCAAGCAATGACTGTAGATGAATGTTTATTTATCTGCTTTATCTGCTGCCATAATTTTCTAAAATCCTGATACGGTCTCGAAAATGCCTAATAATCTCACCTCCAAGTAAAATATATCGAAGTAGCTCTGTTCAGAAGCCTTTAAAGGGTACTCACCGCACCGTTGACTACAACAATGTTTATTTATTGAAATGATTTATTAAAGCATAAACTTGTTTCACACTTCTCACATTTGATGAAGGTATATCCATTACAACCCGGAAGCTTGCATCTATCTTGCCATTTCGGTCAGTGGTCCATGTGGTCTAATCGAACTTTGTGTTTAGGTATCGGTAAACTTCTTTGGTGCTTCCTCTAAAATATTTCAAGTTGAAAAATTATCTAGCTACATAGTTGTTTAAATAAATTTATAATTTATACCTTAAGAGCATTTTTGGAAAATTGTTTCTAGTGGCCTGTGGTCAGATTCGACGACCAATTTCTTTCCCCATACGTACTGGTGGAATTTTTCGCAACCGAATTGAATCACCAGCGCCTCTTTTTCCAATTGAGAATATTACTTTTGACAATTTGTCAGGGCTTTTGATGCATATCCGGTTGGGTGGTCCTTTTGCAGGAGAACTGCCCCAAGCGCGGTTGAGCTGGCATCAGCTTGTAGCTTGACGTCATACTGTTTTAACACGGGAGTGGTACATATGGCGGATTTTAGTTTCGTGTAAGCTTTCTCTTGGGAGTCATTCCATTCCTATGGAGTCGACTTTTCCAGGAAAGCGCGTAGTGGTGTTGTTAATGAAGAAAAATTTGGGATGAACTTACGCAGATAGGTGAATTTACCGAGAACTCTCTGAACGTCTTTTCTGTTTTTTTGGTGACTTTAGTCGTTGGATTGTCTCAGTCTTGTCTGCGTCGACTGTCATTCTATGCTCGCTTATGATGTGCCCTAAGTATTTGACCTTTCGCTGATCGAACACGCATTTTGTTTTATTGAGTTTTAGGCCCTTCTCAGTCAGGATTTTGATCACTTTGGTTGTGGTTTTTCGGAGCTCTTCGCTAGATCTGGAATGAATTAGAATGTCATCTATTGAAATTTTTACATTAGGTAGATGTGATAAAACGGACTCCATTATGCTTTGGAATACTTGAGGGGCGACACCTAAAGGTAATCTTTTGCAGCAGTATCTGCCCCAAGGTGTGGAAAAAGTAAGTATTTTCTTGGTTCTGTTGGAGACTCGGATTTGCCAGAATCCTCGTTTGCAGTCTATCAGGGTGAATAGCTTTGAACCGTTTAGTTGAGCTGTAATCTCTTCGATCGTTTGCATAGGATGGTGACGGCGCAAAATATTTTTATTAACGAATATGGGATCTATGCAGATTCTAATTTTGTTGTTTTTTCGAACCACAACCATATGCGACACGGATTGAGTAGCTTCCCTCATAGGGTCCATGACGTCCAGTTCAACCATTCGGGAGTGTTCTTTTTTGACGTCGTCGTCACGAATTCGTCTTGGAGGTGTTATTACGAATGAAGGGTTCTCTACCAAGTCGATATCGTATTCGTAGTCTTTGAGACAACCTAGGCCTTCAAATATGATGTCATCTATTTTTACCTGGTTAACTCTGGTGACGAGTCCAAGCTTTTCGTAAGCATTGGCTCCGAGAATTGGTTTGATGTCTTCGGCTACTACTTTAAATAACATTTTGCAACATCGCCCTGCTATTGAGCATGATATGCATATTAGTGCTTCGCCAAGTACTCGCATTCGATGATAACTGAACGAGACCAGGTGCTTTACTCTACTAGGTTTTAGTTTAGAATTGGTGGATTCGATGACACGTTTTGGCAGCACGTTGCACTGGGCACCTGTGTCTAGTTTTATTTGGTAGGACTTACCCTCAATGAAGAGTTTTTCGGTGAAGTTGTCGTTTTGTAGGTTGGTGCTTTCGGATACTGTACTAATAAAAAGTGAATCGTTATCGTCATAGTCGGTTTCTTCACAAACATTGATTTGCTTTGTCGATGTGTAACTACTTTTATGGCTATTCTTGCTAGTTTTACTTTTGCAAAATTTTTCAAAGTGATTTTTCTTGTTGTACTCTTTGTAGACATGATTACGTATAAGCAGTACAATTGCGAATTTCATGGTTTTTTCCACAATTACGACAGTAAAATCTTTTAGTTTTGTAGGTGTTACCCTTTTTAACAAAATTTACTGTCTTTTCACCTTCATTGACGATTTTGGCTGATAGCTTTTGAGCCATGTCTAAGCCTGACAGAGTTGAATTGCCCTTTTCTAAGTTGATGTCTTGGGACAACAGTTTGGTGCGAAGGTCATCGCTATGGATTCCGAGTATGAGTTGGTCTCTAAGAAGGCTGTCGTTTTTGGGGTGACATATTGCTGAAAAATATTCTTTACTTCGTCAAGTTTCCTATTCGGGTTCGGTGGCTGTGTGTTGAATATTTGGAGTACAGAATATCCGATTGCGGACATGAACGTCGCTACCTGGACTTTTTGAGGTTTGGTGTCCATACCTGTAGCTACTTCAAAAAATTCATATTGCTGCTTCCACAGTTTCCACTCGTTAGTCATATCCTTATTGTGTTCTATGACGATTAGTTTGGGTGGTCGCAAAAATTGGCAGAGATTGTCAGTGTCGGAAGTGTCGTTCAGCATGTTATTTTTGTTGAAAAAATTAATTTGATTTCGGCACCATATAAATAATACTCACATGTATTTATTCAGCTATTACAAAATGCAATTACTAATTGGTAAGAGTTGAGGTTAAAGAATGAGCATGTGGGTGGATGTCAAGTTATGGCGTAGATTGGTAATAATGTTGAATAGTGATTCCTAGTCTGACAAGTAGGTGTTGGGACCTGAGGGTCAGGCTATATTACAGTTACTTCCGAGTGTTTTCCGCATGGGGTTGATATTTCTCCCATTTTGCACAAGGTTTCACCTACTTTCAAACGAAAATCAGCCAAACTATCTTTGACAGTGTTGCCTTTTTGTGCTTCAGCACGTTTGTATAAAAGCCAAGCATTGACCAAAGTTATGTCTACTAAAAGATAGAAGAGGTGCAGGTACCATTTCTGAGAATATATTTTGATTTTCGGCCCCACCTATGAATTTGTTATATTCTGCAACAATATTTATGCAAGAAACGGCTATCTTTCTTTCAAATTTTCTGCCAAATCTTTCAACTATTAGCTCAGGATACCTGTCACTGTAGTTTGAGATCATGTTGACAATTTTTTTATGTCTCCATGAAACAACAGATATATCAAAACTACGAATTGTTGCAACATATTCACAGGATTCTCCACGTGGTTTCTTCATCATAACTTTGTTATCGGGATGTTTTAAGTTGGGAATTCTATTCCCTGCGGATTGTTCCCAGTGAATAAATTCCGCATTTAGCTAGGGTCAGCATTAAGAGTAGATTTCTAGGCGTCTTAGTTTTTGGGATTCGTTCCGTTCAAGGGGTACCCACTTATCGAGTTTCTTTACCTTTCCTGTGAGAGAAAGGTGTCGACTTATTGTCATTGTGGATTCTCCCATGCTTTGTGCAATCACCCGCACCGATTTCGTTGCGTTCGCATCCACCATTGCTCTTAAAACATCGTCGTCAACTTCGTTGAGGAGAATCCGAATTGCAGCTATGCCCATTCATTTTGTGGAACGTTTTGCCAATACGCCCTTACAACCATTAATATCACTGTTTGGTGTGCTTTATGGGCTTGTGGAATCATCAGCCCATATTTCTTTAAGGACGATCTCAGCCAGACTGTTACTGTCAATGGAGAGCGCTACAGAAACATGATTTCTGACCTCTTCGTTCCTCAGTTGATTTGCATTGACGTGACAGAGCTTTAGTTTCAGCAAGATGGCACAATATGCCACAATTCACGCGACACCATCAATTTGCTGAGCGCATAATTTCGTGTAATGGACTTGTGAACTGGCCTCCACGATCCTGTGATCTCACACCTTTAGATTACTTTCTTTAGGGGTATGTGAAGTCACTAGTCTATGCCGATAAAGCAGAGACGTTGGACGATTTGGAAGTAAACATTCACAATGTTACGAGTATTGCTTATTTGATAAATAATGGCATAAAATTATCTATTCAATAAAGCTAATATCATAGACATTAACATTATCCTTAAGTATTTTATTTCATATTGAACTTGTAAACCTCTAAAAAAAAACAGCCTTTATTAATCGTATTAATACCTTTTCGAAACTTCATGACAGCCCGTTCAACGCTATCATCTCACAGAATTTCTTCAAAGATTTTTCAAAAGTTCTATTTTTAAAGGTTCAAGTATATATGAGCCCTGTGGACACGTATCTTATAACCTTAGAATCCACAAAACAGCACATACTCGTATTTAGCAAAACCAATTGGCGATCATTACACACGATAAAACCTATAAAAGGACATTCGAGTGAATAACTGATGTCCACTTTTTTTTTTGTTATTTAGAAATGTCAAGCATTTCACTAAACCAATTAACACAACACTTAACCGTAAATGCGATTGCCGACATAAAAACCCTCAATTTTAACGAATCCTGTGAGAACTCCAGTAAATCATTACTCGAAAAAATTCAATTAAATAAGGTGACACTTAATGCATGAACAGGATTTGGAAAATTTGCCACGCTGGCAATCTCGATTGGTTTCGCAGCCTTCGATTGAGGGTTGAAATTCAGGTAGACCTTTTGATTCTTCCTTTTTTCCCAATCACAACCGGTGGCGTTTTTCGCTTTCCAAAATCTCCACCCGAAACTCAATTATTATTATTTTTTATTTTAAAATTGCGTGCAAAAAATTTGTATCGCACTGCCAGACCCCTGACGTATGTAACAGAGATGAATGGGAAATTGTGCAAAAACTCAACTGGCTAAGGCACTGGGGCGACAGCGGTGGTACTCTGGACAACTTAACTCCCAGTGGATGGTCCGAATCAGGCGATAGCTCAAACCATCAAGCGAAGCTGACATGACCAAACCTAGATATTAAAGAGCAGACATACTGGTTACTGTTCGGATGCAGCGAAAGTATGTATCTACCCAGCATGAAAACACCACTTCGCTGGTGTGTTGCATGAACACTTACAGTACTGTAGGTATGCTTGTTCAATACTGAGCTCAAAGACTGAAGGACTTTTGCTGATGTAAAGAAAAAAGCAAATAATTTCCTAAAAATGCCAGTCATGAATGGTAGATCCTCTGCCCTACTCTGACTTTAGTACTTTGATTAAAAGAGTGATTCTTTAAATTTGAGAGAATTTTGGGGCATTTTTTATGAAGCACTTTGGAGAGGTAAAAATTGAATGGTTACGAAGTGGATTCCTAAACGAAAACGATGAAAGTCGTGTTTTTTCGGCTGACTAGTGATGTATTTTGAATACTTTCTGCAAAATGGTTTGAGTCTGGAGTTTAACTTACTTTAGATGGGGCTATATTCTGGGGTGGCTTCGGAGCTACTAAACTACTATACCAACACTGGAAAACATAACACGTCAGACAGGATACAGCACGGAAGGTATTGGTTTTTGTTTTCTTCTGGGAGCAGAGCACTCAGAACTCCTTGTGGGCCTCTTCTACAGGAGTTACTCAGCCTTTCGTAGAGAGTTGAATAAGGGCTTCAGTGATAAATTTAATATAATAACATCACCCACAAAATTAGTGCAGACTACATATAGCCTGACGAGAGCATAGGCGGGATAGTATCGTTCTTTCTGGAGGATAACAGAAAAATCGCTAACGTTGTCAAGGATTCGTTTCATTTGCCAGCATTTTGAAGAATTTTGCTCACCCGATAGCTAGCTTGACAGTTGACGTCAATTGAATCCCTAAGAAAGAAAATGGGTAGTCCTAATGCAGAGGCCTGAGAAAATTCACAGAGTTTTGCGTCCATTGTTGATTTAATTTTCCGTGATCCCACACAGCAGTGAATTCTAATTTAAGCTTTGCAGTCATGAGAGAGTTCAGCAAGACTTTAAACGCATGTAGCCTGTCTGTCGCTAGAGAAGCAAATACTTCGCTTACTCCTCCGTAATGAAGTTCATTGCCATCAGGATCGTGTATAACTTTGACTTTGTAGAAAACAGTTGTGCTTCTTCATTTTATACAGAAGATGGCTTTGGGAGTTCGGCCCATAAAAGGAGCACGAATATATAGTTTTAGAGATAACGAAATTACTTTAATTTACTGCAGTTACTGCTACAACCCGGGTTGAACCTGGCCACCTAGCAAATAGCCTGCGAATCAGATTTGATTCAGATCTCTCTCCACTTGTGTATACCACAAAGGTGTTGCTCTAATGAGAAATCCTTACGAGGTATATCCGAAGATCCGCTGAACCGGAGTGCCCATGACACATGTATGTTGTATTCAGACCCACAAGACTCCACAGATGCCACTGTATAACCTTGCCAATTTATGGGTGTACCTTCTCCTGAATTCACTGTGATGATGGGACTGCAAATTTTTCGAAAGATTTTTCTCTGAAAATGACTGCAGATATCCTCATCCGCTTTCAATAGAGTCCATGCATCTGCGTCATAAAATAAGACTGGGATGGTCAAGGTCTTATATACGAGTACCACATCCTGATGTTCTTAAAAATGACGTTGAGAACGAAGTAAACAACGACAATGCCATGGATGATGACCATGCTCGCACTTTAATAGACAATCACAGTGAAAACGAGGATGATCGTGAAATCGATGGTGAAATTGAGGGTGAAATCGAAGATGCGGAGAAACACGACAAAGAAGATATTGATGAAAAGGTAAATGGCAATGATAAAGCAGGACCAGCCATAACTAACCTACGTCAGAAGTTGGATCTTAAGAAAGCTAATCAGGAGAAATTGTAGATAAAGGAGAAGAAGATCACGAATTTGAGAATGGTGTGAAGAACAACGGTACAGTAGCTACAGATATTGATGAATTGGTCAAAAAGCATGAGGATGCTTTAGATATTGAAGCAGAAGAATTGAAACTTGATCAAGAGGCGAAAAAATCGAAAAATTCCAGCAATGAGGCTGAAGAGGGTAAGGAGCTTGAAGAAGGTGAATTATCGGATGAAGATGAAAAACGTCCGGAAGAAACTGAACCAAAAGCAGTCTGTAAATTTTACACCAGGGGTCAATGTACGTGGGGTATGAGTTGTCGTTTTCTTCATCCAGGTGTTACTGATAAAGGTAACTACAATACACAATGTTAGATATGGTACGTTCAGTTCCAGTACCCATTGGGGGAGATGGACGGCCCATTAGAGTGACCTCTGGCAATGATAATTATCACGACTGTACAGTAGTCGTACATAGTCGCAGTCGATCGTCCGCAACTTCATCATCGTACACCGCCCATAAATCATCATCCGGCCATTCTTTTTGCAGGCATGAAGAGCAAGCTATGGACTTTGAAGATAAAAAAATGAATCCTACCCTTCCCCCCAGATGATGACGAGAAGGACAACTACTACATCAAGGAAAGGGCTTCTCCATCTGAGGTTGGACCATATCCAAGGCATTAAAATTATCAAGAACCACCAGGACTGTATCCGACCGAACGTTTCCCAGAGGCCCACGACCATATGGTCAAAGTGCTCTTTATATAGAATTACCACCATACTATGAAGACGAGAGGCGCGTACTTCCAAAGGGTTGAACCGGCTGGACGTGCTGACGAATGGAACGATCCATAGATGCGATCAAAATCATGAGCGAAACCATAAACCTCGTCGTGATGGCTGTAGTTACCGCAGCAACTCATCTTATTCCAGTTCGAGCAGCTCTCAATCAGATTCTAGCTCTGAAACGATTCGATACCTAAGTCCAGAAAACAGACGTCTTTACAACAGCGGCTCACATAAAAAACCACCTCTGCAACATTTTCATTGTCCTACTCTTCGTTCACCTAGTCCAAGACGACCAAGACGTTCACCAAGCACTCACCGTTTGCCACTTAGAAAACGACGCGGACATTCGTCACCTTCTCCATTACCAGACAAAAGAAACGGATAGAGTCCAAGTAGAAGGAAAAGGAGACTAACGCCACCGCTAAAAAAAAAACTTCTGTTGATAAAGCCAAACAGAAATGTAGCGTCGTGGCTCCAGCAGTTTGTGTTCGGGATCCTCAGATTCGAGTGGCTCTGGATCGAACTGTTTAACATCGTCCTCAGAGAGCTCATGACAGTCCAGAGCAAAGACACCCGTGAAGCGGATTCGTACAACAGATAAAATTGTGAACAAACGCAAAGCTATAAGAAAGGTTAAAGGAGTCAAGATTGAAATTAAAAAGCCAGTGACATTTGGAGCCTCAGCATTGACATCGCCAAGTAATTCAAATTCATCCGATAATTTACAAATAATTTTGCGTGACTTATTTTCTCACTTGGATTAAATATGGCTGAATATAGCCTCATGTGAAAGAGAAACATATGATTGTAAGTGTTTCAAATTAATAAATAAAACTGTGAGAAAAACTTGAAAAACTAGAGTCTCCTTAACCTTTCGGGATAGGGGCTTACTATTTAATTGCCATCTTAGCCAACAGAAACAGAGATTGGCAAGAGTGATTCTTAGTTTTATTCCTGATGGGGTGGTGTTGGCAGAATTGATAGCAGATCCAAGGTAGACAAAGTCCTTTAGTACCTCGAAATTATAGCTGTCGATTGTGACTTTCTGTCTAATTCGTCGATGTTGTATGTCCCTCTTGTTGACAGCATCAACTGTTTTTTGCGCCCTTTTGCCACGAAACTCATTTTGGCAGCTTCCTTTCAATACAAGTGAATACACCGGTGAGAGTCCGCTGGAATTGCACGGACTTTTGAAAAATGTTGCCTCCAGTGTTCACTTTTGAGGTCCACACAATTCTTTCAAGTATGACATTACAAAACTCATATGAGGATGCGTCACCTTGTTTAAAACCTTTTTTCACATCAAAGGCCTAGGTAAATTCGCTGGCGACTTTTACGGACCAGTGTTCTCAATCGTTCTCAATCGTCATTCTGCATAGACAGACGAGTTTGAATGTTGAATGGCCTATTCTACCTATTGGATGTTGGAGTTCTTCTTCTTTTATTAAAATCTTTTCACTTGCTAGACCGATGTTATAGTGTTCGGTTTAGTTCTGCTCTCTCAGTTGCTTTTCTGGCCCCCTCTGGGGTTCCACGAGGCAGCCATCTTGGTCCCCTTCTCTTCATTCTTAGCATTAACGATCTGAGGAGGTCATTAAATGCTCCTCTTTCTCTCTTTACGCTGACGATACACAATTTTTTAAAGTTATTTCCTATTCCTATGACTCCACCCTTTTTCAAGAAGACCTCGATTGGTTTTCAATCTAGTGCCTCAAAATCTGCTTAGAGCACAATATCGCTAAATGACAATCTGAAGCTATCCCACGTAGTTGCAACCCGTCTCCTCCTTAACTTTATTTTCTTTACGGTCAATCTTTTCCCCTGATTCAATCTTTTCAAGGCCTAGGGATATTATTCGATGCGGGACTTAGTTTCCGTTCGTATATCGATAAGATGATCCCCAAAGCCAACTCATCACTTGGCTTTATTAAACGGTGGTCCAAGGAATTTTCTAACCCATTTCTCTATGTTACTTTTGTTCGCCCCCTGCTTGAGTATGCCAGTCAAACATGGTCCCACTTTCACTTTTCATTTCAGATTCCTCCGATTTCCTCTCCGGTTTCTGCCCTTCAACGACCCTTTAAACTTACCTCCCTATCAAGACAACGTTAAACTAATCAATTTGAATTCCTTAGAAGAACGTAGGAATATATCAGACATTCTTTTCATTCAACGGCTGCTCTCAAGTTCTATGCACTGCGCATCCCTTTACAACTCTACAACTCCATTTCCTTCAACACCAACCCATGTAATTTACGTTGTGCTTGTCTCTTCTATCTACTGACCTATAGCACCTCTTAAGGTTCCAACAAACCAATCTGCCGTTTGCTCCGTAAGGTCAACACAAACCTCTACGTTTTTGATTTCAATCTGAGCACTCCTAGTCTCAAACTACAATATGTAGATCTCTTCTGCCATTCTCAAGCCAAATAAAAGGGGGCCTCAATCCAAACCGTAATAAAAATTCCTTCGCCGTTATACAGTCTGCAGAAGAAGTTTTGCCATATTCCCAGAACCGACTGTGACTGCATTACAAGGATCCCTTCTTGATATCTACAAGCCTCTGTATGGGTCGCAAAATGCCTAAAATGCCTACGCCGACACCGCAGTTCAATTTTGAGACATCGGTATACATTTTGTCTCGTAATCTTCAACCACCTTTCAATTCTTCATTTCCTTCCTAGTTGTAAATTTAGAGAGGATGTGGTGTAGTCACTGGAGGAAACCACAAATTCGCTTGGTAGTGTCTTCAAGATATTACTGTGTCCATATGGACGCTTGATCTAGCAGCCGCATACTCTGAGCCGGAATGCAATATACGCTGTTGAGTGTTTTAGAAATAGGCCGGTATACGACAGGCGTATGGTAAAGGTTAAGCCATGAGCAGACATATCCTCATTACCCCTGTAGGACCAACACTGGTTGCCCATTGGAGTTCAATCGATGTTATATTTCTTACTTAGAGTTGGTCATGAAGCGATAGCGCTGGTAGGTAAGAATCGGGTGTGCCCTGGCTGAGTGCATATTTACAGAGGGTAATTTTTGGTCGGAGACCGCAGGAATACAAAGTTATCCGTGCTTCCTCAATCCGTTCTTCAATATTTACCTTTCCGCTGAGTTTTGACTCAAGGATTTTGCCAAGGTTACACGGTGATATTGTTTGACTGTCTAATTTAGGAATCGGGAATCGGGAATGGTGTCCTTTATTTTGGTCTTTCTGGTAATGAGCATTATCTCAGATTTGGTTGGATTGCCAGACTGGTGGTCCATTTTTTGGAGTTGTTGTGATACTAAAACAGGAACATCGCGTATGACTATCATGACTATAAGCCGTAAGAGGAGAGGTTACTCCCGTCTGACAAGTTCAATATTTGTGGTCTATGTGACACTGCTGTGTTCAAGTGTTGCGATATAATCCATTGCCTAATGGAATTATCTACGCCTAGCTAGCTTGGTACCATGTCAAAGAAGGTAGCAGGAGTGTTTTCATTGTAGTACAACAATTTCTCTACTGTCAAACTCGCCTAAAGGCATGTGACACGTATGGGTGGGACTTTAATTTCTTTTTCAAACTGCTGGTTTTGTTTTGATTACAATAAAGTTAGGAATCTTCCTTATCCATATTAGTGAACCACATGTTCTAGTACCACTGCTGACGTTGATAGTCCCGGAGAAGTTCTAGTGGCCGTTTTTCTTTCTTTTCGGAGATTCGCGCCCACGGCCAGATCAGTAGCGACGGGTCTACTATTTAATGATCGGATATTAAAGTTAGTACAAAACGTTCGACGTGTACGAACTAGTGTTTCACTGCCCTTCTAATATTGCGAACAATTGGTACACCCCGGTTACAATAGATCTGCACGTCGCGTCGGCCCATGTCTCCGTCACTAAACTTGATTGTATCTTGAAAATGTACCATTGGGCAGGCTGCTGCTGCTATTGTGCATTTTGGTTAAAATATGCCTTACACCTACGCTTAGATATTGATGATGTTGCTATAATATCTGTCGGAACAGTTCCAGCGACTGTCTTGATGGAATCAACAACTAACGCAACAATATTGAAGTTTGAGGCAAATCTCTCAGAACTGTGATTTTTTTATTCACAAAACCAACGCAGTCGACTAAGTTAGTGTTGAAAGGATTCATCACTCAGTATCTCGTTTGACATCTTTCGCTTTCATCATTAATCAAGACTTAACTTTGTCCGCACAAAGGAGAATTGTTTCCTTCTTTACCTAGCCCAGGTATGTTGTTCTATACCATATTGAAAGCCATTGTTTGCTATCAGATACATATAACATGTAGGTGCGACCAGGAATTGGTGTCCTTAATCCGTTTTGAATAAGGGAAAAATCTTCCAGCATTTTCTCGTACGCTTTTTGTAGAATCCATGTCCATCACTATTAGGGTGTCTTTTTAGAAGTTCGTCCTTTCTCCAGCCTTAATTGATTAAATCCTGTATCACAACATATATCATATGTTATGTATAACATACCAAACATATCATTCTGTTTGGTTTTAGGACAAGGCTACCATTCTGTTTACTCTTTCTTACATCTTTCTCCCACATAAGTTTTTTATTTTGGAGTTAGTGATAACAAATTTTCTCACAGCTACGAGTATATCAAGATGACATGACACCAAACGACAATGGGCCAGCAACCAGCAAAGATGGACAGGACGAGCATCTCTGTTCGTCGAAATGGAAATCCACAATTTCAATTAGGATCTTTTCAGATATGGATGCCCTGTGAAAGCGTCCCGTCTTTTCCATCGTTATCCTTGTCATTTATATCCTTTTCATTTTCATTTGTTGGATTGTGAGATGACTCAAGTTAGGTACACTTGAGTTGCGCTGTTGATTCTTCGCTTTAGTTTCAATTTAATTTTGGAAAATTGTTTCTGTTTCATTTTTTTTGCTCTTTGTTTTCTTTTATTGTTTTTAGCATTTTGTTGTTGTTGCCTTCCTAGTTTTGTCCTCCTTTTTAATTAATTTTGACGAAAACGTGAACAAGATTGACTGACGTTGTCTTCTTCATTTATTTTGGTTGAAAGTGACTCGGAAAATGATGTTCGTTTCCTATTAAAGTGAAAATATATATGAACTGACTGAATTTGAGGGGGTTGTACGTAGATACAATCTGAAATAATATGTAATTGTGGTGCCATTGTAAACGAAGATGCGGATGTCAGTGGATGTGTAAAAGAGAATGTGTGGCCTTACAAGTGTTATTTACTCTTCACATGGGAAAGACCAAACCAAATTTATATTACCTCAAATTGACTTCGGGTATAGCCAGATGCTAATATAGGAATTCAATTGGCTTTACTTTAATGCGGGGGCCGCAATGTCATCATCACTCTTAGAAAGCTTTGAAAAAGGTATAGTCAGACTTGTATGCTATATTTAGACACTCAGCACAGACGTTATTAAAAAGTCTGCTGTCTTTATTTCGGAGGGACGACGAAAAGGCGGCCGACGTTTCACAGACAACTGGAAGCATTCGTTTGGCTTGCCTGGAGTCTGGAGAGTTATGACATATACAGTTGTGTTCGAAAGGGTTCCAATTGTCAAATGAGGCCCTAACCAAGTATTCAGGCAGTCCCTCTTCTCTTCTGTGCCCAAACAACAATCTCATCAGCGATTCCATTTCCCTTGATCTTAAGTGTACCACCTCGATAAAAAAGGAATTTATTCAGAAAATTAAAAATACAGGTTTATTCATCTAAATATTGTCCTCTTCAAAGTAATCCCCATCGACTGCAACAAACTTATGCCAGCGCTTGATCCAATCCTCGAAACATTTTTTATATTCGGTTTTCGGTATGTCCATCAGTGCTTCCTGCGATTTTTCCATTACTTCGTCTCGGTTGCTGAAACGCGTTCCCCGTAGTGGTTTTTTAACTCGATTGAACAGAAGGAAATCACAGGGAGCCAAATCAGGTGAATTTGGTGGCTGTTGGATTGTATCTGTTGCATTTTCCGTCAAAAATTTACGAATAATGATGTCATTGTGCGACGGTGCGTTATCATGGTGCAAAATCCACGAGATTTCTGCCCACAATTCTGGTCTCTTTCGGCGAGTTGCTTCACGCAAACGTCTCATAACGCCCAAATAATACTCTTTGTTTACTGCCTAGCCTTCTGGCGAAAATTCATGATGCACCGTTGTAATTCATGAAAACCGTGAGCATTGCCTTCTTTTTTGACTGAAAACGACGTGGTTTTTTGGTCTCGCCTCATTTGGCGAACACCATTCACTTGCCTGATGTCTGGATTGCGTGTCGTACTTATAAACCCACGTCTCGTCTCCAGTAATGATCATTTTGATGAATGTGGGATTGGATTCAGCCTCGCAAATCATCTCTTTTGCGACGTCAACACGGTCTTTTTTTGCATGAAATTGAGGTCTTTTGCCACCAACCTTGCTGCTACAGGATGGAAAACCAAATCATTAACCAAAAATGTATTGGACGGATCTATAGGCATGGTTCAAGTCCTCCTCAAGACCAACATTTCTTTTACTCCATCAATGTTTTCGTTGGTTTTCGATGTCGATGGTCTGCCACTGCGTTCATCATCTTCGATTGACTCGCGACCACTTTTGAACCGCTAGTGCCACTGGTAAACGACTTTAGAGAATCGTTGCCGAAACACTTTTCCAATATTTCCAACGTTCGCGCACCATTAAATCCGTTTTTTAAGCAAAATTTAATACAAGTTCGTTGTTGCGAATTTAAATCCATTTCTAAAATTCTAAAAAATCACCAACAAACACAGAGAAAGATGTACTCTTGGCTACGTAACTTTTGCAAATGTCAAGCTTTGACAGTAAGATTTAAAGGGAATGCCAACAACAGACTTAACCAACTAAACAAAAAAAAAAACAGAACTGAAATCGGAACAATGGGAGCGCCACGCGGTGGTTATTCCGGGATCAAGGTGGTATTTCATATTCCATATTTATTTAAAAATTAGCTCTGTACAAGTAAGCTTACAGCTAATATTAATTATGCACAGGTTGAAAATTTATTTGACATTTATTTTTTTGGTAGAATTAGAGCTGTAAAAGATAGGAAAATGGTGAAAGAAAGAAAACAATAGACAAAGAAGAGAAAGACAGAGACAGGAAAACAGAAAAGAAAAATAGTAAGATAATGAAGTCTAGTCATCTGCAGTATCGGAAACTTCAGTTTGCATCCAGGTAGTATTGAAAAGCCAGTTTTTTCGAATTGATTTGCATTAGCACGTTTAATGTCTATCGGAAGTTAGTTAGTTTAGTTTTAAACTCATTTTATTTTCTAATCAATAACTCTTACATACTAACAAAAAATGCTTAAATGCTAGCTTACAAATACTTAACAATCTTATACTAACTTACTGGCCCCACACAGGCACTCTAAGCTAATCTAAATTCTTATATCTATGTCTTTCGACCTCATTTACATTTTTTTATGGATATTTATTTTCTATACTTAAAGCTAAGAAAAAAAATTGTTAACAAAACTTAGCATATGGACTTTTTTTTTTTTTTAATAAAAACTTAGTATCTAACTTAAAATAAACCTTAGCCTACCTAAACTAAATGTACAATACACACATAAACACATAGACGTTATACACAATCATATACATATATCAGTATACACCTTTGTATACACTGATATATGTATATGTTTCTTAAATGCTAACCTAAACCTATGCAAGCTGGCCATCGCTATTCATAGAGAAAACGGATTGGTCAGCTCTGCCTCATTAGTGAGGCTGGTCCGTAATTGACGGAAACGACGACGAAACATCTTCCCCATCATTCAACCACCAGAAATGCTGGTGCTGCCGAACGACATCCCTCTTATCGCGAATCGGAAGTTGGTTCCATAGGCTAATTGAACGGACGAAAAACTGTATAGAACTAACTAAATATTAACGTGTAAAACTTAACAATTTTATTTTAAAAGAAACAATTTTATCGTTTTCGATACTATTTTTTCTTGTTTGGCTTCTTCCTTTTATTTTAATTTAATTTTTTATTTTATAACAATGGAGCAATACGTCTTACTCGTGTTCTCGTCCTAATTGAAAAGACCGAATGCTGGGATACCGGAAATCATCGTCGATCAAGGTTTCCAAAATGGAGGTTTTGCCAATTTTGCCTTAAGGGCATGTGGTGCGATACGTAATATAAGGCCGCGTTTATATCATTAGCTACTCTACAGCTCGGCCATTCTGACAATTGATCGACCACGAT
Organism: Volucella bombylans; assembly: GCA_949129095.1. Classification (NCBI taxonomy): domain Eukaryota; kingdom Metazoa; phylum Arthropoda; class Insecta; order Diptera; family Syrphidae; genus Volucella; species Volucella bombylans. The sequence goes on from CASBSA010000020.1 coordinate 39,693, forward strand.
CACATGAAACGGCTAGTATAAGTGCATAGTTCAAATTATATAATATGTTTGTAAATACCTTAACTTAAAGATTTCTTAAAACTACTTGTGTTGTTTTTTCTGTCTATGATTATTCAACAAATTTCAATCACTAGGCATTTTCGCTTTTCCAGAGTTTAATATGCCGTGACTCAATCACCCCGTCATATGGAAGCTGCGTGACCTGGCAGTTTTCAATGTCTTTAATGACGTATCTGTCATTTGGCAGCACTTTGTGTACAACGTAGGGACCTTTGAACTTTGGGATGAACTTTTTATTTGAACCGGTGGAACTGTCAACATCGCCACATGAGAACTGTTTTGCATAGGTGTTATGACTTTGAAAATACCTCTCGTTACGGTGCTGAGATTCGAGTATCGCTGCGGTAGCTTCATGTCTTAATTTATCTAAGTCACGTCCCTGAGCGTCGTTTCTGTCTTGTATGAATTCGGTTAGTGGATCGACTGTAACCCCTCTCTGTTCCACACCAAAAAGTAAGCAGGCGGGTGTCTTGTGGGTCGAAGAATGAGTCGAGTTATTTAATGCAAATTTAGCTTTTACTAGTTTAGCCACCCAATCCGAATGCTCCAACGGTTCACTCAATTTACTAAGCAGGGGTGTTAAAACGCGATTGACCCTTTCTACCTGACCATTCGCCTGGGGAGAACCTACAGCTGTCTTGATATGGCTTATATTATTATCTAGCAAAAATTTGCTGAATTCCAGAGACGTAAAACATGTTCCACGGTCGGAGACTACTCTACGAGGGCGGCTATAATATTGGAAGTATTTTTTTAAGCACTCAATTACTTCCTTCGTACTAGTGGAGTTTACTGGGTAGAGCTTCACATATTTTGTGAAACTATCAACTATTACTAGAAAATGTTTTCTTTTGGATCGTATAGAAGGTAACGGTCCCAAGTGATCGATATGAATCGTGTCAAAGGGTACTGGTTCCTTGGGGATACTATATAGGCTCTTTTGGTTTACTCGTACAGGGGCTGAATACATTATACACTTTAAACAGTTGTTTATAAATTTTTCTACCTTTGACTTCATTCCAGGAAACCAGTAGTGCCTCCTTACTTGGCTATATGTTTTATTTATTCCCAGGTGTCCAATATTTTCATGACTAAACCTAATCACATTGTCTTCCATTTCTTTAGGTACACAAAAGCAAAGACCACCTTTGGAGTCCTTCCGGTAAACTATTCCATCGTTTAGGTCATACCATTCTAATGACCCCTTTTCCAGCTGGTCGCGAAGTTGGATTATATCAGGGTCTCTATTCTGTGTTGCGCACAACTGAAACTCAATGTCATCTTCACTAATGCTGCAAATTAGCTCGCAGCGACTCAGCGCGTCCACGTGTCCCATATTGCTCCCACTCTTGTGCTGAACTACATAGTCGTAATTTTGTAATTCAAGAGCCTATCGAGCTATCCGAGGGTTCAGCGTTCTCTTGTTCAGAGTAAGGGTCAATGAGTTACAGTCAGTGATTATCTTGAAAGGAATTCCTTCCAAATACACTCTGAAACGCCGGAGTGCATAAATTATCGCAATTGTTTCCAATTCGAAGCTATGATAACGGCTTTCTGCGTTAGTAGCTCGCTTAGAGAAATATTTATGTGTGATTTTGCAGTTGTAAGTCAGATTTCGCTGGAGAGCGTTTTATAATTCATCAAAGAAGATGTTTGTTTAACTGAGGCGTGAAAACCTCTCAAATATACTCGGTGAACACTGGGTGAAACTTTCCATCAGACTGTCGCTGCATCAGGACTGCACCATACCCAGAAGCACTGGCATCGCAATGCAGCTCGGTATCTTTCTTGGGGTCATATATAGACAATACAGGAGACTCAATCAATTTCCTCTTTAGCTCCTCAATGGCACCCAGATATTTCTCGTTCAGTTTAACTTTGCTATTCCCTTTTAACATATCATACAACGGCTTCGCAATGCGCGAGAATTGTGGAACAAATTTTCGAAAATAGACACATAAACCTACGAAAGATTGCAACTGCTTATGGGTTTGGGGTATCGGGTACCTAGCTATGGCATCCTTGTGGCGTTCATTCGGCGCAATGCCTTTGGTACTGACACTGTAACCCAGGTATTGGATTTCACTGTAGCAAAATTTACTCTTTGAGAGGTTCAGCTCAAGTCCTTGCTTTCCTAAGGACTCTAAAACTGATTTTAGCAGCTGGAGATGTTCCAAAAGGTTAGCTGATGCTAGCAATATGTCATCCATATAGACAATTATGCGACCTTTGTCAATAAATTCTTTTAGCACAAATGTTATAAATCTCTGGAATACCGACGGGGCATTCTTAAGACCAAAGGGCATTTTTAAATACTCGAACTGTCCATTAGGGGTGACAAAAGAGGTGAATTTAATTGAGTCCGCAGCCATCCTAACTTGGCGAAACCCACTCTTCAAGTCCAATAAGGTAAAATATTTCTTCCCTCCTAAATACTCTAAGCAATCTTCAATCAACGGTAAGGGATAATTGTCTCTAACGGTGATCTTATTTAAGTTTCTGTAATCAATGCACATCCGAATATCTCCACTCTTTTTTTTACTAATACTATCGGCGATGCGTAAGGAGAATTACTTGGTCTTATAACTCCTGCTCTTAACAATCCACTAGTGATTCTATGCGTTTCCGCTTTGTCTTTATATGATAGCCTACGAGGCGAGGAATATACACATTGGTCAGAGGACAGTTTAATGTTCATTTCGAATGAGTTTTCATTTTCCTCCTTAGGAAAATTTAAGTAATGGTCATGTATTATCCTACGAACCTCTGCTAAATCAGTTTTTGATAGTGAATGATTTATATCCCAATGGTCAATATCTTTGTTATAATCTCCAATGTCGATTTGGAATATATCACAACTGTTGTGATTCAAAGTATTACCTTCCAGTAGACGTTCGCTAAACTCTTCACTATCTTGACAATTTGAGGGCACTTCAATAGGAAATAGCTCACTGGAAAATTCACTACTTTGGCAATTAAACTGACTATTTGGGGGTGCTTCAATAGGCAATGGTTCACTAGAGATTTCACTATTTTGGCGATTTACCTGATCGCCACTAACTAAACATTCGCACTCTGAAGGCACTACAATATACAATGGCTCAGTAAATGAAACAATGAGACCGGCAACTCCCTTCCACCAGCACCAGAACGAGAGTTTAAATCCAACTCATTTTTATTAATGCCCCTACCACAACAATCTATAAAGTTTCTTCCAATTTCAGTGTCCATATTACTGGGGTTATTTTTTCTATTTATTTTTGTTGAACAATCAATAGCTTTAACTTTGTTTGAGAAACATAAGGCAAACTAATATTTAAGTCCGATTCCCTTTTTTTATTGTTTAAATAAATGTCACAATCGCTCATATAAAATTTAATGTTAAATATTTGAAGAAAATCCCGACCTAGAAGTAAGGTTCGCGGCAGAAGTTGGTTTTCGACAACAATAAGGAAAATATCCTTAGTCTTGTTAAATATTGTAAGCTGACATTTAATTTTTCCAAGTGTTTCGATTTGTTTACCGCTTAATCCAAAGTAGTTGGGATGGGCTGGCTCATAAAAGCAATTATCGGACGGGATACAGTCTTTTTCGACAAAGCTAACCGGACTACCACTATCAATTAAAGAGTTACACGTTATTACTTTGCTTCTCAAGCCTAAACATAAAAAAACAACACTTACATTTTCATGTGCATCGATCTGCTGCAAACGGCTTTCGTCTTCTTTGGCTTTTACCACATTCACCCGGTTAGACGGCTGCTTACAGTCCTTTATCATGTGATCTTTCCCGCCACATCGGAAACAGGATCCGATTGTTCGTTTAGCTTTTGGACACTGAGTTGAAATGTGCCCATACAGCGAACAATTGAAGCAACGCACAAGGGAGGCGGAGGTAGATGCTGACACTTGGGCTGGTTGCCTTGTTTGGTGTGAAATTATCACTGGAGCACTGTCATTGTTTCTTCTCTTATCGTAGATAAGAAGAAGTTCCTGAAGTTCCTCGACGCTTTTGGCTGTGTACAAGATTGACGTGTACGCACTTCGGTCACCCAAGCCTTCGATTATTGCACTAATGACGTCCTTCTCGTCTATAGCTGCTTGTGCTGCGATCTCTTGCATGGAGAGCATGTAGCTTATGACATTTTCTCCTCTGTTACGATGCCTCTTCTGCAGCTGCTTGTACACGTCGTTTGTTGTGACGTGACGTTGAAATTGTTTGCGCAAGGCAGTCCTCAATTCGTCGAAATTATTGGCCGATGACGTTCGGAGAAAAATGGCTGCTGTTCCAGTTAGCAGCCGTCGCATTGCCATGTACTTAAAGTGATTAGTACAATGGCTCAGTTTTACGGCTCTTTCAAAGTCACTAATCCATTTTTCGATGGAGTATGCGTCATCTCCGGAGTATTTGGGCACAATTGACTCCACGTCGGTGATAGAGAGCCGCTGTAGATCCGTCACAGAAGAGTCTTCCAGAGCCTTAAGCTCCTGGCGCAGCTGTAAGACTTTCTTCTTTTTCTCCAACTTTGAGATGATATCGTCGAGATCCCCCTCACCTTCGTCATATATTAGAGTAGCACTAGCGTCATGGTTTAATGTCGTAGGAACACCAGCATTATTTAATGCAGCAGCCACACCAGCTTTAACCGTAGCGCTGACAGGTCCATTACCAGTGCTGGCGTCGTCTTCCACTTCTTGATCAGACACAGCACGTGGATGTCCGCTGTCTTCCTCCGCATTAAGCAATTGAATCACTGTCGCTGTTGAACAATATGGAAGTCCAGCTTCGTTTAAAGCGCGGGTCAAATCTCCACGTGTCACTCTTTTGTCCATTTTTTGTTATGCAGCTTGTCAGTGATGTCGATATAGAATCCCACTTCTGAAGTTGTAAAACTTAACAATTTTATTTTAAAAGAAACAATTTTATCGTTTTCGATACTATTTCTTCCTTTTGGTTCCTTTGGTTCCTTCTTGTTTGGTTTCTTCCTTTTATTTTAATTTAATTTTTTATTTTATAACAATGGAGCAATACGTCTTACTTGTGTTCTCGTCCTAATTGAAAAGACCGAATGCTGGGATACCGGAAATCATCGTCGATCAAGGTTTCCAAAATGGAGGTTTTGCCAACTTTGCCTTAAGGGCATGTGGTGCGATACGTAATGTAAGGCCGCGTTTATATCATTAGCGACTCTACAAACGCAAAGATCTTGTAAATCTAAAATGTAAGATAGATAATTTGGCGCCTTATTCTCGAGGATCCCATGCAGTTCTACAACAGCGAATTCAGCTATTTTCTTGGCGTATGGTGAAACGTGATCATATCGATTAAGGTTGAAAATGTATCTGGTACAACTGTTGAATGCAACATTTAATTTTTTTCAGAGCAATAGTCCAATTTACAAAAAAGTTCACACCCATAGAAAATTGAAGGAAGAAAATATGACTCTTAACCTTAGTTGGCAAGAAGCGTGCAGTTTGACTAAGGCCACAGAGATTGCCGCAAATTTTGCCGACTACACTTTAATGTGATCATGCCAGGTCATATTGCTGTTAAGATATATGCCTAAGATTTTAATTTTTGACACGAAATCTATTTTTAAACCATTAAGAAAAACTTCTGGTGGTATTCGGTCTGTTTTGTTTCTACTGATTGTCAAAGCTTTAGTTTTTTTAGGATTAAGAGAAAGTTGGGTTGGGACCATTGATGCAATGAGTCTAGATCCTCGTTTATGCCTGCTACTGCTTCTGATTCATCAGATTTTTCGAACAATTTATAAATTTGCATATCATCAGCATAAATGTGGTGATAGCAGTTTTTAATACTTTTTGAAGCGCCATCTATAAAAAGCACAAATAGCAAAGGACGAAGAATGGATCCCTGAGGTAGCCTATGATAGTCTATTCTCAGAAAAAACAGCCTGCAGACGTCCCTATAAATATGAAGATATAAGTTTACTTGTTATAGTTTCAAAGCCAAATTGATTTGTAAGTTTTTCAATAAGTATTTGGTGGTTTACAGTCTAAAATGCTTTAGAAAAATCCAGCAGCACAACTAAGCCATTTTTGTTGTCGTCTATTCCACAGCGTCCGTCTTCAGTGACTTTCATAAGTTGTGTTTCCCCTGAGATCCAGATTTGTACTTTGTTACTAAGTTCTGTTTACCCTTTAACTTGATTGCTTATAATAGATTCAAGAGCCTTCCTCATACGAGTAAATGAAATAACTGGAATAGGCCTGTACTTGGGATTTGTTGGCGAAGAACTCTTTGCAAGTGGAATTATTTTTCTAACTTTCCATCTCTCCGGATATACGTGGTGAGGACGGTATTAAAAATATGTGTAATACGAGTATGTTTAAGGATATAAGGAAGCAGAATTTTTACGAAATCAGGATGAATGCCATCTAGTCAGCCCTCAATTTTATTTCAAAAATTGCTTCTTCAAAGTTCGTCATATGTACACTAAAAGAACTACTCATACCCTGACTAACGCTTGAAAAACTAGAGCCTAATGTGTTGTTAAAGGATTGTGTGGATTGCACAAATTTTTTATTAAGGTCTCCAAATTATCACCGTGTAAAGATGAAGAATTATTTGTGTGCAAACATATCTGACGAATGTTTTTCAAAAATACAGCAGAAGACGATATGTTGCAGAACTTGTTTTGAAAAAATTTACTTTTAGACTTGCGGACAAGGCTTGCCTTCATATTTCTGCAAAGCTTAAACTCTTTTAAGATACTCTCTCACAGGATCTTTGTTGCAGATCAGGGGAAATGGGAGGATTTTTAAGGTGGAAACTGATTTTTACGCATTTTCTTATATCGCGCTATAGTCCTGGTTAGATATGGGTAGCTTTGGTTAACTACCTTGTCTATCGCTCTTGAAATTGGTTAATATCTCTAAGGGAAAGGAGTTCGCCAAGACAAGTAAAATACACAAAAGTCGACTATACAATCGTTTATTATAAAACTCTCTCTGAACAACAATCGAAGGCTGTATTTAACGGATTATCATGAATACTCATATCATACAATAGCGGGAGCATTGTATACAATCTCTCTGCCTGTCTTAGGAAACTCAAATGATTGATGGGCATTCTGACCAGCTTGAAGTTGCTGCATAATTCGCTGGTGATTAATTTTTAGTACGACAATGCAGATGGTATCGGTTGCTCTCCACCTCTCCACCTCCGCATTGACTTGTCTTCTTAAGTCAATGAGGGACCTAATTGTCGCATGAATTCCCAGGAGACATAATAATCAGACCTAAAAGCGGAGTCGAAGTAGAATACATTCAAGGTGTGTTTAACTTAAATGGAATTGTGTTTTTGGTTCTTCTGAAGTTCAGAGCTAAAGAGTTACGAAGTCGAATGATGCTTCCGGAGAATTGTCTTCCATATGTTAGACAGGAGTATTTCATGTCTGACTGTACAAAAGCTATTTTGTTAAATATATATGTATTCTGGCTGACTAGTTTGCATTACTTTAAGTAGTAGACAAAGTAAACGAAGTACACAGAAACGCGGCCGTGGCATTGCATATATATCGTGCAATCTTCTTATAGTTATGCGCCAATAATCCTCTGCAGTCATAATCCAAGTTACAGAAGATCTCACATTCATATAAGAGAACTGACAACAAGACAGATTTGACTGGAAGTAATACAGTTTTAGTTGGGAGAAAACGTTGTCATTGCCATAAGGTACGGATGCCGCCATAAGTTTTACCTAGGTTGAATTATTTAGGGCCCAATTTTGTATAGCACATCATTCACAAACTTTGCACCTGTATCTGTCATATGAAGAGGCAGACTTAAAATACGTTGGACATCGTTGACAAACATGTGTACACAACAATATTTAATCTTGGTGGGAAGCTTTTTCACACACAAAGTGAAGAGAACTGGTCCTAGAATGGAGCCTTGTGGTACACCGCTATTAACAGAAAGACAGCCGGACATTCTGCTGTTATCTACCTTACTCTGATATCTTTTGCTTAGGTAGGAAGAAACTATGATAGTTTTGTCGGTTACCAATAAAAAGTAAAGTCTTTTCTAATTACATGATTAATCGTACCGAAAGCTTTTGAAAAATCTAAACGAGTCATTTCCTATCTAGAGCTTCTTTAATCTCCTCAATAACCAACAACAGCTTAGTTTTGGAGCTTCGGTTTGCTCAAAATCCGGATTGATGAGCAGTAAGTAGCTTACGTATATTTGGTCAGGTGATTTTGAATTTGAAATAAGAAAATTTTTTTTAAATACTTTTGACAGGAAAGGATGTATAGCTATCGGCCTATATTACGTAGAATTATTTTTGCTCTTTTCCAGTCGTTTTGGAAAGATGAAGGTGTAACGATAGTTGACAAAACCAATTTTATAAATCTTGGATTGGTTCCATTTAAGCTGATTGCGGTTTATTTTACAGACAGTTTTCATGCTCCACTCTGAGCACCGAACTTGTCGAGTTGTAGAGGGTAAGTAACGTCAATGAATCTCGAGAAGTTCTCCAGATGAGTTCTGAAACCCCCTTCCCCATATCCTCGCTCCCTTCCACACCTTTTTCCCCTGTGCTGAATAAAGGTATACGACCCGTGCCGAGGATATGCTTGGTATCTCCGAAAATAGCTCAATAGTAAACGGAGTATGCAGATACCTAGCGACCTCCCGATTAGCTAGCCCTATACAGCGGATCTCTCTACAGATACACCTCCCTTTCTCTGCTATTCGTGGCATACTTAATGGCAAATATCTCTAAAATAAACAAAACTTTTTTAATACTGGGCGGTAATACAGTGACTGCACCGACTACCGCCATGGCTCCTGAAATGTCGAGCCATGGTAAAATTTTAGCAGGCCGTAGTGCACCTTTAAAACTCAAACATAGCGATCCAAAATCCAAACTACGGTCTTCCTGCTGCTACAAAAACTGCTCTCTCAAAAAAGCAATCAAAGGCCCAGCCGCGTCAGCAAGCCTCCTCTAAGGTGCTCTACGCTTAATCAAAACCCTCGGATCCATTCCGGAGGTTGAGGGAACTGTGGACATGAGGAGCGAAATGGAGTAGGCAAATATTTTTTTTTATTGCTCCCAAAATACTAAAACACTCCCTGAAGCGATAGAGATCGTTGGACGAAGCCGTCACGGTTCTCAAAAGGTCCAAAATTAAAAACGTCAAAAACCCCCCCTGGGTCTTCCAATGTTACATCTCTGAGGTCTTTTAGCGAAGTCCTAATCGACGCTATAACGATCGTAGTGATTGTTAAAAACGACGCCGATGGATAAATAGCACCTGAACTGTGGCAGTTGGTTAAATTGAAGCTTTCGTTAAGTTCATGGCAATCATGCGGGAGAACCCCGGACCAGCTTCCATCAGAAACGATGCTGGCTGACACTAGTGCCGAACAAAGATCTCTCAATCGTTGCAAAAAAGCCATAGGTGGATTAGGAGAGATTTGGCCAGGTGCAAAGCTCGAGGTCGTGGCTAAGGAGGATATCCTTAGCAGACCTAGAGCTCGAACGTGCAACCCAGTCGAACCCTCCTACCCAGAAAACATTCTGCAAATCATCAGGCTCAGTAACTCGATCCTTCCGACTCATGTCTCGAAGATCCGAAACCGGAGGAACTTTTAGATGCACATTAATCGCGATCAATAAGGAAACCATTAACCCGCTAGCTAAAATACTGTGGATACGTATCGGCTCTAGTCAACCGAAGATTAGTATGACTGACACCAACGAAATTATGTTCATGGTTTCCTATTAACGAAAACTTAGGTGCAATAGTCGAACGGTATGTTTCATTTCATGGAAAATACAACGGCCCATCTTATGTAGCTACTACCAATCCGCATAGTACACCTCTGCAAATAAATCCCACAAATTTCATGCTTAAATCTTACCATTACATTTTCCTCTTAGTTATGGACAATTTTCAACTCCAACCATGAAGTCAAAAGCAATCCAAAATATTTCCGTTCATGTCCTGCATCTGATATTGAATAATTTATTTTAAGAACGCACGTTGACAAGCATCCCCAGAGGTCGGAAATGCCACGAGCGTACAAAGGTATGCAACACCCCATCATCAACACCTCTTCTCTATTCCACAGGGTGCAAATCACACAGGAAGCACACCCCCCATCGTCGATACCATAATCAAATCAGAAAACGATCTTCCGGCAGACATTTAAATAGATAACGAGCATTAATTTGTCATGTCTACCAATGTCATTGGCATCTTCCAAATTTGAAATACTCGTATCCTCCAAACTTTCGAACAATGATGACACTTTAAGTACCGGAATACCTTTCCTAAGGGCTCTTCACAGCTCCTCGTGTGTCCACTTAAGTTAAGGAATACCTATGATTACTTGACCTCCAGTTAAACTTCATTTACCAAGGCGTTTAATCCCCTAAGCCATAGGTAAATATCCATAAACATAAAATACAATCATGGAATGGCTCTTCTTAGTTACATATTTTCTGTAATAGATAAAGGTTCCTGGAGAAGAACTATACTCAGTAGTAGACATCCCTATTCACTGCTTCTCGGTCCTTCTTAACCATGGAAACTTGTGCGTCTACTCATCAAGAAATGAAATTACTCAATTTGTGTTTCTCCGGCAAAACTACCAGTAAACAACGTCTTCATCCCTCTCTATGGAAAACTCCAAAGTATATTTCAAGGTTTTCTTATACCAATACGAGTACTACTTCAGCCCCATTCACATTCTTGGAAGAAGGACCCCGAAGGGTGAAACCATTTGACGACACAGCACAATGGCGTGTCAAACATTCAATTTGAAGTCATAATCCTTGAGAATGGTATGAACGAATGGCACGAATACAGGGATGAAACATATGACAAGACGTACAAATTCCTTTCAGGATGCGAATAATTTAATTTGAACTGTTTGTACCTTTTGCGGCAAGAGGCGGTAATACTTTAGTGCTCTCACTTCTAACTCAAACAACTATTTAGCATCTCGGACAGTCGAGTCGATTGGAAATTTAATAATCTTGTCCAGAATTCCTCTCTTGAAAAATCGTTTCCTCTGTCTCTACGTCGTTTGTATCTTAGGAATGAAGATGACAACAACGATGCTGACAATGATAAGGATAATATCTCATCTGTGACAGTGTACCACAGGATTTATTCACTCGGCATTCCTTCGGCAATATTTGTTACAATGGAATGAGTTCCGAAGAAGCCTACGAGATGGTAAATTAGAAATGAAAATTCTTATGTAGGCCGTATCTTACACACACAACGTACCAGTCTAGACAGGGAATCAACGATAATAAACCACCTCCACCGCATTCATGATGCTGATGGATGTTGGATTTGATCCATGCCTGATACGTGCAATTCATTGAGGTTTTAGCAGGATTTTGAGTGATAAATTGGAGCAACCTTTATGAGCTGTACACATGCCAACGACCTTATACTCGTATTGTACAATGCACGAGAGGATAGGCTTGTGTCTATGTCACGGATCAACTGGATTCTTGTTCTTAGTCACTGAGCAATGTTTTTCCCCCAAAAAAGCCTACTCTGGTACTCTCTTTTTCTGACGAAAAAGTACCTTACAACAATTTGCTACTTTCCATCCATAATCCCGATAAGTCATTACTTGCCGGCAATAAAAAGGAAACACAAAAAATCCACTTTCATCCTTCTTCGAGGTGATTTTCTGAATGCCATTCACCTTTTCACAAAGGGAAAAATGTGACAGGCTCTGTTCATCAGAACTCTTAATTGGATTTATGACCCTTCGAGCCGAATCGTTTCTTTGCTTGATTTAAAAGATTCATTTATTTGCGAGTCCTTTTCAACTGAAAAAAAAAATATATAAAATTCGACAACAAAAACTGCAATTAAAATTGTTCCATTAACAGTGACAGGCTCAAGGGTTGAAAATGGCTAATTGGAGCGAGAGTTATGGCTGGAACGATCCAAATCCGGTGCACGCCATACGTACCTGTGCCATTCACGCTGTTGGCAATGAATGTTTTCGAAATTAAAAATTTATCGGGCAGTGCTTGAGGACACAGGTAGAGAATGTGAAGAGGAGGTCTTAAAAGTGGAACAGTTTACTAAATAGCTACGACCTATTTTGGGTAATGAAGGTGAGCCAAATGGGTCATTAAATATTTGTGGTACACTTTGTCATAAAATAATTTAATACTGTTGGACGTGAAAGCAGATACTTTTGTTCATTTCTGCTATGGGACAATTCCTAATCATCAGAAGGTTTGTGGGCAGGGTAAATTGGTAAATTAGAGAAAAAAGGATTATTTTTAATTATGATAAGTCTCCTGTTAACGAGATCCCTGAATTGAGAGATTTCGTGAAAGGTTCTTAGCGAGATGCTTAAAAAATTTAACATCATCTAAAATATCATCTTTGTGGAGGTCCAGCTCCACCTTCTTGCCACATTTCGGACTTGAGTAAGAAATGCCACGGACCTTACTTAGCTTACCTTATCAAGACTTAAGAATTGTGAATTTTGGAAAAAGCTTCTAAAGTTTGTCGGAAGATGGCGGTATCTCGCCAAAGCACCTGCATACTGATAGTCGGGTTAAATGCTCTAAGTATTCAAACTCTGTCGCTGTGCCAAATGGAAGTAGTCTGGACAGTGATAGTAGTGTAGTAACTTTATCAACGCATTGGCTTCAGAAAGACAAATATCAGGGTGCAGCAACCTTACAAGGAGCTAAAACTTTGTCTCGACGTTTGTAGACTCTATTCAACGGCTTAGAAATGGACTTGTCTGCACTTTAAACCTTAACATAGATAGAATTGTAGACATGATTATTAAGTTTAAAAGTAACCGGATGGAATTCCTATGGAATTCAAAAAACGAACACAGGCTTATTGATTTTGGGGCTGGACATAATATAACTATAGCCAGCACACGGGTTCCACAACCTGTCATACGGATTAACGACCTGGCTGACTCCAGTGTTTTGGATATCCAAACGTTTCGGATATCCATAATAGTCAGAGACCCATTTTAATGAAGTTCAACGCCGGACGGCTTTGCCAATCAAGTTTCCTCTAACCTCTCGAGAAGTTCGATGCCATCATCGAACGTAGAAGACTAGCTGCATCACTGCCAAAGGACAGTCAGAGACGCTGCCTCTGATGTACTTAGTTTGTTTCAATCCAACCCAACAAAGAAACCTATGGTTCAATGACGAATGCAAACAACCGACCCTGCAAAAAATAACAAGAGGAGCTCAAAGCTCTATCAACAGAATAGAAGGGAAGAACATAGGCTCCTGAAAAAAAAATAAACAGAAATAGCACCAAAAACATCCGATCGAGGCCTTACAAAGGTGCTTCCAGAAGAATGAAGTTAGAAAGTTTACCAAAAAATAAAGCGAATATGCCAAAGCTGTAGAACATGAACAGAATGGAGAGGGAAACCTCACAGTAGGGCCACAGTCGATTATGACAATCCTGAAAGATTATTTCTGCAGACTGTTGAACGGTAATGACGAACAACATCCCACCGTCAGACGAATAAACCATCTAATCTGGACGAAAGTATGCCCGACAAATCGGTATTGTTTGTCCAATATTAAAGAAGGGAGATCCCCTGAACAGCGCCAACTGCAAGGGAATAAGTCGACTCAATATCTCATATAAAACCCTGTTTGATGTACTATGTGAACGCCTAATACCCTTCCATAACAGCCTGACCGACGGTTTAAGGGCAAAAAAGTCCATCACATTCATGCGAAGCCAAACAAAAAAAACCAAAGAGTTCCAAGTCGACATAACATACCCCATCTCTTCTCTGATTATAAAGCACGATATGACAGCATCTACAGAGACGAACTGGGGAGATCCCTGTCTGGTTTTGGCATCACTGCCAAGCTCATTCCACCATGTAAGATGACCATGGAGAATGAACACTGCTCTGTCAAAATCGGTAATAATAATATTGAGACCATCGTTCTTAAAGGGATTATGCGAAACTCGCAAGCCAACTCCACAGACATCATTTTTTCAAAAGCCTATTTAGTTACTCACAGATTACCTACCATTGACACAATGGTAATAACCAGTGTTGCCAGGTCAAAATCTTAAAATCCAGTCAAATTTGACCGTTTGACTGAATTTTTTCTCTCCAAATCCAGTCAAAAAAATCAGTTAAACATTGAAAAAATAAAATTCCAGTCAAAAATAAAAAGAGCTATTTTTTTGAAAGCAAAAATATTTTTTATTTAATAATAAAACCAATAAGTCGTACTAATTTCACAGGACTAGTTTCATATATACTCGTAGGTTATAAGTTATAAGGTAAATAAGTTATAAGTTTTAAAATACCATAACTGGTAATTAAATTATACCATTATAATAAGGTGTTCTGAATCTGTGTCATTGCAATTCTCTATTTCTTCTGTTTCTATATTTTGATATATAGGGGAAGGTCGTGTACCTCGGAACGATTTCAATAATCTAGCATTTTTCTCTTTTACTTCTTAACCTGTGCTAAAAAAAAGAATTCACGCAGCAACAAAAACATATTATCTCCCTAAAAAAGGTTTGAACTTATTGTTGAAGTCCATAGTTTTTAAGTAAAACATTAAAATTAATTAAGTTTGCTTAGGTAGTGTACCTTGGAACAAGGGGGTGTGTACCTTGGTACGGTTGAGATAAAAGTCTCAGATCTTTAGAAAACAAACATAACTCCAGCTTTATTATTTAAAATTAAGTTAAAAACAAAACAACAAAAAATAAAAAATTAGTAAAAATAAATTGTAGAAATTCAGGTTGACTTACACAAGAAAATTTCGTTCTTAAACCTTCTTGCCTCTTGCTAACTGGAAAATTTCTTCGATGGTCATTTCATCATCGCCGCTGAAGTCCTCGTCGCTCCTATTTTCTATTGGCGTGGTGTTTGCTTTCGCATGTCTGAATTTAGGAATTCGTGGAATCACCGGCAGCTCAAAAGTTTCATCATCGTCTGAGGACTCGTTCAAAACTTTTTTCTTCGCTGAATTTGGCTTTTTAGTGGTCTTGACTTTCGAGCTTCCTGTAGGAATTTCTTCCGTCTCAGGAGTGTCCGTAAGAATCCTAGTTCTTCCCCTCTTTCTTCCACGTGCTATAGGATCCTTTCTTGGTGCAGCTTTTGGAAATGGCCTTATTTGCTCTGGTGATACGAAATTTATCGAAGGAACCAATACTGCAGAGGTCGCTGTGGATGTTCCTGGTCTTTGTTCATCTGCAATTATAAGGTCATTTGCATTTTCGGTGGGAATAGCAGCTGGTTTTTCAGGACATGGTCGATCCGTTACGAAGCTACTAAGGAATTCATCTTCGTTGAAAATATCGTGATTGAAGGGATATATTCCTGTTACTTCAAGTCCTTTAACGATGTTTTGCTGATTGAATGCTTTCGGATAAGCCTGGCCGACAATTTGTGCTACATTGTAAATTGACATTGGTTTTCCTGGGTTGTTAGTAAGTTTTATACGGTCCAAATACCGTTCTATCCAGAGGCTGCATTTTGTGGGAAGTATGCGGCGGCAGAGTCAAAAGAACAACTCCATGTTTTCTGGCGAGATCAATGGCCTGCGGAGATATGTGGCTATCATGGTTGTCCATTATAAGCAAAACTTTTTCATCTGGTGTTGGCTTTGAATGTGCTATAAAATGTACGAAGAACTCAATAAACAGTTGCTCGTTTGACCAGCCGGAAGGATTAGCACCACCAATACACCCTGCTGGAGCACCCTTAAGCATATGTTCCTTGAAATGAACTCTGGGGAATATCAACATCGGCGGAACATGATTTCCTATTGCATTAATAGCCGCGACCATAGTGACATTTATTCCTCTTTCTCCCGAGGTCATGCTTCCTATTTGTTTTTCACCTTTGGCAGCTAAAACTTTCGGTGGGACGTGAACCGTTGAATTTCCAGTTTCGTCAAGATTGTAAATTCTACTTGGGTAAAATTTAAAACGGGAATAGCAATCTTCCAAATTGGTAAAAAATTGTCCCACATTGCAGCGGTTAAAACTGGTTGATCTGGAAAGACTGGTCGACTCTGGATTTCTGAGTGATAAAGTTTGGTGCCGTTTAAGAAAGCCAATCATCCACTCTTTGCCAGCTGCTTCGTTCTTTATCCACGACTCCGGAAGAATTTTTCCATTTGCTTTTGCAAAACTAAAGGCCAATTTGGTTGTATCAATTTTCGATAATCCATACTGCAGCTTTGCTGCTGTGGTAAGGTATTCAACCAAGGCAAGTTCTTCTTCATCATTAAGCACTTTTTTGTGTGCAATTTCTGAATGGTATTTGAACGTTGCATCGCCAGATTTCCGATGCATTTGAAGATGACGAAACAAAGTTGTTTTGGAAATACCGTGGTCTTTTGCAGCTCTGCCGATTGTTTCCTTATTGTAGAGAACATCGTTGATAGCTTCCTGTAAGGCATTTTCATCCAAAGGAGTTCTTTTAACACCTTCCTTGCTGCGAGGCATATTCAGACTGCGGCAATGAAAAAAAAAACGTAGATGAGTCATGGCGAAATAAAATCTCATTTTGTTTTTAGTAATGTGATTGTACCTTGGAACGGTCCAAGGTACAATTCAAGTGCCGTTCCAAGGTACAAAACATCGATATTTCTTCTTTAATCACTTTAATCTTTTAAATTCGCACTAAATCGTTTACCGTTTCTTATTCACCAACACAATACTATGCCTTATTCACTAAAAGCGCAATAATTCGATTCCAACTGCTCTCAGCTGTACTACACGTTTCCCAAAAATGGTTGAAAAAAAACTTTTAGTGTGCGAAAACCGGATTTTCTTGTTTTTTTGCACGTATGTCGCTAACCGAGTATGATGACACAACGAAACAAGCTGCAACATGAATGCCCTTCAGACGTTGTGGAACCTTTTTCTTAGAATAAGATAAAAATTAAAAAAACAGCAATCGTTCCGAGGTACAATCGTTCCAAGGTACATGACTTTCCCCTAGTGTTCTTTCCAATTTTTTTTATAACTTCGTCAGGTATTTCAAAATTTGTACAACATATCTTTTTATCTTGCAAATTATTTCTTATGGTCAAAATAGAGTTGGTTAACAATAATTGCATCCGATTTCGTTGCTTAGTTTTGATCAAATTTAACTGACTAAATATTCTTTCCACTGCGGCATTAGAGATTGGCAAAACTAAAACAGAAATAGCAAACTTTGCAAGATCTTTAAATTAATTTTTACCACTAGCATCCTTATAGCAAGAAACTTCGCACCAGAATGGTTCTGTTTCCTTTATATTTTTCCATCTAATGAGGAAAAGATTATTCCATTAACTTAAAGTGTTGTCTCGTAACACTGGTTCCACATCTATCTCTTGAAGCACAGGTTTTAAGAAGCTTTTGTTTTGCGAAAGTAATAGTTGTAGTAGTAATTACATTTATTTGACATTGATTAACATATCTTTTACATAATTCGTTTGGAACTGAGCTTACACAGAGATACGATAACAGATTATCTTACTACTGAGAAATGCATTAAATATAAATTGAGCGTTTATTAATGTGAAGCTTTCAAAGGAAAACAATGAGAAAAACCTTCATTTAAATTAAAAAAAAAAAAAGAAAAAAAAAACTTGAAAGTATTGTATGGTAAATAAGTAAAAAGAATTAATAAATGTAGTCATTTATTTAAAAGTGTTGCGTTGTTTTTCGACACGAGTGTAAGCTTCATATGGTTGACAGTTTTTTCTTGAGTAAATCTGTACTGTTACTATCCGATCGTGTGATCTACTCGAAACGGCTTTATTCCCATACATTTACCACATAAAAACCACGTATTGTATGATAGCCAGAGTTCAGTTCTTGTAATAAAGGCGACCCATACGCATCACGAGTCTTTTTCTTTCTTCATAAAACCCCCCCCAAAATTTCAGAAGTGGGATCACGCGCAAAACATAAAAAGAAAAAAAATCAGTTTGTCCGAAAAGTGCGAGAAACCTAATTACTGAGACGGTTGTTTTAATTTTTTTTCCTCTTCGATAAATTTTTGTGTGTACAAAGTGCGTAAGAATGTCGGAAGAGTGGATACAGTTTTTAGAATCAGCTACCGTGGCTGTATTAAAAGACATGCTAAGGGGCTTAAAGCTGCCCTCAAGAGGCACTAAAGCAGAGCTCAAGATCCGAATTCAAGAGGCAGTAGCCGGATCACCAAATGAAGAGTTACTCCAATTAGTTCGTGAAAGTAGTGCATCGGTTGGTGAACAAGCACACTCTAGTGACCAAGCGTCAGCTGAAATGGGGACAGATGCTGAAGAAGAAGACGAATTGGATGAGGAGCTCGAGAAACTTAGAAGGGTCTGCAGGAAAAGAGAGGAAATTTCAAAGCTGAAGCAACAACTTCGTGAGTTAAGTCTGGAGGAAGAAGGGCTAAATACGAAGTCATCAGCCCGCTATAACTTTAACGACATTGAAAACTCGATTCCAACATTTAGTGGCGATGACAATTTCCCCATCACCCGGTGGATAGAACAGTTTGACGAATGTGCGGATATAGCTGGCATAGACGACAAGACCAAATTCTTCTACGCCAAACGCTTACTCAGAGGTACAGCAGTTTTGTTTGTGAGGACTGTTAAGTGTAAGAGCTGGACAGAACTCAAATCTGCGTTGAGAAACGAATTCCTCAAAGTAGTAACGAAAGCAGACGTATATGAGGAACTACGAGATAGGCGAAAATATCAAAACGAGACTATGCAGCAGTACTTGCTAAGCATGCAAGAAATAGCATCACATGGTTCATTGGAGGAAGATGACATTGTTCAGTGTGTCATAAACGGTATTGGTGACAGTGAAGTAAACAAAACAATCTTATACGGAGCAAATAATTTGAGTGAATTAAAAGTGGCGTTAAGAAAATACGAACGATTCAAAAACAACAAATATATCAATTATAGGGAGAGAACAATAAAAAACGAAACAGGAAATGCAAACAAATTCACGAAAAAATATGACAGCGCCAAGCCTTTTGTTGTTAAGCAAAAGAACCATGTGCGTGAACATAACAAAATCGAAAAACCAAATGTGACTTGTTACAAATGTGGTGAACTAGGACACATATCTACTAGTTGCATTAAAAATAAATCCATGATGATGCTGCAGCCATACTCCGAAAGACATAGTAGACAAAATAACTCGACGACTGAAACTACTACTGCAGAATCATTTGTGAACAAAAAACCAAACGATGTAATCAACGAGTTCGAAAAGTGGATTGACTATCAGTTTAACTCCGACCAGATGAGAATTTCAACAGCCTTGCGTACCTTACTGGACTCGGGGAGTCCCATCAGTTTTGTGCAGCACCAGTTTATACCAACGTCCATGGTAACGAAGCAGGATCTTAAGGGTCACAAATACTGTGGCGTTAATGGAAGTGCTCTTCAGATCTTGGGAAGTATTTTTTGTAAAATAAACTATGATAAAATAGTTATTGATTTTAATTTGTTTGTTGTGAAAGATTTTTCTATGAGCTACCCTGTTGTGTTGGGACGAAACTTTTTGCAGAAAATTGGTTTGGTGCTAAAGAAGGAAGATACATCAAGTAATTTAGTTGAAGAATTCCAAGATCACTTTGTGGCTAACAATTCACATCATCACATTCAAGATAACATCGAAGAGGTTTTACATCAGATTCTTAACATTGACATAGATCAGGAAAACTGTAAGTCACAATTTAGTATAAACGAAAATATACCCCTACATATAAAAAATACGGTTAAAGATATTGTATTACCTACCCTTGAACAAAACAAATATAATTCACCTACAAGTGATTTTCAAATGAAAATATTATTATCAAAAGAAGTACCTTTTCATTGTCCACCTAGAAGATTGCCATACGCGCATAGGTTAGAACTTCAAAAAAATATTAGATCGTTTATTAAACGAAGGTATCATTCGCGAGTCTCGTTCTGAGTATGCTTCTCCGATAGTTTTAGTAGAAAAGAAAAATAAAGAGCTTCGCCTCTGTATTGATTACCGAGAGTTAAATAAGATGACTCTTCGGGACAACTATCCCTTGCCCTTAATAGAAGATCATCTCGATCGACTAAAAGACAAATCTTATTTTACAACACTAGATCTCAAAAATGGCTTTCATCATGTGCCTCTTAATGAAGATTCTATAAAGTTTACGTCCTTTATCACGCCCTTAGGACAATTTGAATACGTTAAGATGCCATTTGGTTTGAAAAATGCGCCCTCTGTATTTGAAAGATACATGAAGCATGTTTTCGGTAAATTGGTTTTAGAAGGCAAAGTCTTAACGTATTTAGATGATATCCTAATCGCGACAGAAACAATAGATGAACATTTGAAAATTTTAAAAGAAGTCGTTGACGTAATAATAAGGAATTGTTTGCAATTAAGATTGGACAAGTGCCTATTTTTACAAACAGAAATCGTTTATTTGGGTTACAAGATAAATAAAGATGGTATAAGACCAAACGATAGTAACTTAAATGCTATTAAAATGTTTCCTGTGCCTTCAAGTACCAAGGACGTACATAGTTTTATCGGTCTCTGCTCTTATTTTCGGAAGTTCATAAAGAATTTCGCTAATGTAGCCAAGCCACTTTATGATCTGCTAAAAAAAGACGCTCCATTCACTTTTGGGGAAAGGGAGCATGAAGTTTTCGAATTGCTAAAAGAAAAACTTATAGCATCCCCAGTACTATCGATATATAGTCCACACAACTTAACGGAGTTGCATTTCGATGCAAGCAGCGCTGGTTTTGGGGCTGTTTTACTGCAAAAGCAAAGCGACAATAGGTTTCACCCGATTTTTTACTTTTCCAAGCGCGCAACTGAATGCGAAAGTAAGTATCACAGCTACGAGCTTGAAATACTTTCAATAATATACGCTTTACGAAGATTTAAAATTTATCTTATCGGTGTGCCATTCAAAATTGTGACAGATTGTCAAGCCTTAACATTAACTTTGCAGAGAAAGTCTCTGAACGCTCGCATTTCTCGTTGGGCTTAGGAACTACAAAGTTTCGACTATTATGTAGAACATAGAAAAGGGAATCGAATGCCTCACGTTGATGCTTTAAGTAGGTCATTTAATATTCTTTATGTTGAAGATGAAACGTTTGAATTCGTGTTAGCGGCTGCACAGAGGCAAGACCCGAAAATAATTTCAATAGCTTCAGAATTAGAAAAATCTGAAAGCGCATTCTTTGAGATGATTGATGGTTTAATCTATCGAAAAACAAAAGATAAAGTTCTTTTTTATGTACCATCTAATATGGAAGATCATGTTATACGAACACATCACGAGGCGATGTGCCATTTAGGAGTAGACAAATGTTTTGATCATTTATCTAACAGTTATTGGTTTCCTAAAATGAAGGAAAAAATCAGAAGTTTACATTAAAAGATGCCTGAAGTGTATATACTTCTCACCTAACTCTGGCAAATGTCAAGGAACATTACATCCTATCCCAAAAGGGAATGCTCCCTTTGATACTTTGCATATTGACCACCTTGGTCCATTAGCAAGTTCAAAATCAGGAAGAAAACATATCCTTGTGATAATAGATGGCTTTTCTAAATTTACCAAACTTTACCCAGTTAAGACAACCAAGACAGACTAAGACAGCAAGGAAGCTCTTGTTTGTTTAAAATCGTTTTTTGACAACTACTCAAGACCTAACAGAATAGTCTCAGATCGTGGGACTTGCTTCACATCAAAAGAGTTCGCTGACTTCCTTAATGAAAATAATATTGTGCATGTAAAAGTTGCTACTCATTCTCCTCAATCAAACGGCCAAGTTGAACGCGTTAACCGTGTTTTAGTTCCAATGATAGCCAAAGAATGTGAAGCTAGTACAATGGCTGGTTGGGATAGATACTTGGTCAAAGTTGAATTTGCACTAAACAACACACTTAATAGAAGTACAGGATTTACTCCAAGCTTACTATTATTTGGTACAAACCAAAAGGGTGAGTTTTGTGATAGAGTAATGGAATTTTTAAATAAAAGTGTCGGACGAAAAATATACGATCTTAGGGATATTAGAGCTAGGGCTGAAAGGAATATTGAAAAAAACCAAGAGTATAATAAAGATTATTACGACAAGCGTCATAAAACGCCAGAAACTTATAATGAAGGTGATTATGTAATGCTTAAGAACACAGCAGTTCCAGGCGTCAACAAAAAACTCTTTGCTAAATACCGAGGTCCTTATTTAGTTAAAAAGGTACTTCCTAATGATCGCTACCTTATAACAGATATTGAAAACATGCAGCTAACTAGATTGCCTTATAAAGGAGTATCATCTCCTGCAAATATGAGACCATTTTTAATTCAATCATCTAGCCTCGAATGTGATGAAGGTGAAATTGTAAATCGCAAAGAAGATGCTACGTAACTAACATTAAAGTAAAATAAAGATAAATTGTAATAAGTGTAACTTACAAAAGATGCAAAACCAATTTTCTTCTGAATGTTAATGGACTAACTAATTTCTAATTTAATTGAAAAAATGAAGATTTTGAAAATAAAAATATATTTACATTTAATTTTATCTAGCCGTTTACAAATTGTTACCACAAATAAATATCTATATAATATGAAGATTTCTAAAAAGTTTGTACATATGATTAAGATAAACATTGTAAATTTTGAAGTTAATTTGATAAGATAAGTACCTATTGAATTTGTGTTAAAATTGAATGAATTTAATCTTTTTATTTTTTATTATGTGTATTTGCCTCTATAAGATGTATGTAATCGAGTCGATTACACGGTCAGGATGGCCGAACTGTAGTCATTTATTTAAAAGTGTTGCGTTGTTTTTCGACACGAGTGTAAGCTTCATATGGTTGACAGTTTTTTCTTGAGTAAATCTGTACTGTTACTATCCGATCGTGTGATCTACTCGAAACGGCTTTATTCCCATACATTTACCACATAAAAACCACGTATTGTATGATAGCCAGAGTTCAGTTCTTGTAATAAAGGCGACCCATACGCATCACGAGTCTTTTTCTTTCTTCATAAAACCCCCCCCAAAATAAATAAATAAACAATTGACCAGAAATTGGTATTCAATTAAATAGGCAGTAATAATAAATAAATAATTGGATGCAAATAAAGAGTACATTTAGATAAAGACGTAATCAAATAAATAAACAAACAAATAAATAAATAAATAAATAAGTAAATAAATAAACAAACAAATAAATATATAAATAAATAGTTAAATAAGACTTATGGATATGTATTTATGTATATAAATGAATAAACAAAACGAGAAAAGGCATTCATTCAGCATCAAACATTAACATTATTTACTAGACCTGTTATAAGGGGATTATCTGAATATAGGCACTTTGTATAGAATTTTTCATTTCTAATTTCAATCTTCCTTTTTATTTCTAAGACCCCAGCTTGTTCATGTAGTACCATCGTAGAAAAAAGCAATGGGAGGTTGAGCATCATTTTCAATACCTTATTCTGAGCAACTTGGAGTTTTTTTATGTGGGATTTGGCACAAGCACCCCATACAGGGCATGCGTAGAGTATGATGGGTTGGAAGATAACCTTATATAAGAGCATTTTGTTGCTTTTGCTTAGTAACGATTTGCGGTTTATAAGGGGATAGAGCATTTTTATAGCTACACTAACTTTGCTCAGAGTGCTTCTGACATGTTCACCATAGGTCAGTCTCTGGTCTAAGTATACACCTAGATACTTGACAGAAGAAACCCACGGGATATCATAATTTCTTATCCTTAGCTGGCCATTGGGTAAAAAACAAGCTTTTCTTTTTCGTGTGAAAAAGATAGCTTGCGTTTTATTCCCATTTATATTAATCTTCCACTCAGATAAATATTCCATCGAGATGTCAAGAGCAGCTTGAAGATGATTCAATATGGCAGAACCCAGATCGTTTGAGCTATAAATGGTGGTATCATCCGCAAACATGGCAATCTCACAGTGAGGAATATTGGGTAAGTCCGCAACAAATAAAATGTAGAGAATGGGAGACAGTACAGATCCTTGTGGTACGCCAGAATGAATTGTCTTAGTTGTTGAATGACTTTTATTAAGGAACACTTTGAAATTTCTATTGTCTAGAAAGCTTTTTAGCAACTGAATAAGATAAATCGGACAACCGAAGTTCAAGAGCTTATATAAAAGTCCGTTGTACCATATTGAGTCGAATGCTTTTTCCACGTCGAGAAGGATCAAGCCTGTGGATTGCTGGTTGAGAAAACGTTGTTTTATATGTTTACATATACGAAGTACTTGATGCGATGTACTACGTCCTTGACGAAAACCGAATTGCTGATTGGGTAATACATCGGCACCTGCAGCAAAATTTAGTAATTTTTCCTTAATGATTTTTTCAAAAATCTTACTTAAGCCACTTAACAGACTTATTGGGCGATAGCTATAAACATCATTTAGGGGTTTCCCAGGCTTGTGGATTGGGATAATTTTGGATATTTTCCACTTAGTGGGAAAATATTTCAATTTGAAGCATGAATTGATTATGAGGCACAGGAAATCAATACCTAGTGACAAAAGTTGCTTAAGAACAATGTTCCTGACGCCATCAATCCCTGGGGACTTTCGATTTCGAAGCTCCTTCAGATAAAATTGAATATCTTCGGAGTTTATGAAGCATCTAACAGGTACACGATCTATGCTTGTTTCGATTACATGTAGAGCGGCTTGTACTTGATGGTCCATACGACTGGGGGTTGACAATAAGGGATTGTTAAAACTGTAAAAGAATCTTTCAGCGAAAAATTCGCACTTTTCTTCATCAGATACATAAACTGATGATGGAATTTGAATATGGGGAATGAATTTATTTTTGTTCTTAAATAGTTTCGTTACATTCCAAAGGGGCTTACTGAGCCGCTCATTCCAAGATAAATTTCTGAATTTAGTTATTTCTGCTTCTATTAGGTGTTTCAGGAAATTCGCACGTGCACGAAAAATATCAAGTCTATAGCGCTGCCATTTCCTTCTAAAATAATTTCTTTCTTTGATTAAGTTAAGTATGTATCGTGGAAGTAAGGTAGTTCGCACTGGTACGGTTTTTTTAGGTACAGCTTCTGCTGTGCTTTCCATTATGGAAAGTGTAAGCTTTTCAATGTTTTTATCTATTTGTTGAGTGTTATTTATCTCATCTAGACAAAGAGAAATATTTTCAAGGCGGGAATTGAGGTTTCGCCGAAACTTCTTCCAGTTGGCTTTCTTAAAATTTAAATAGTATTCGTCTTCAATAACACCCTAAAAATGGATCTGAAATCTAATTGGAAGGTGATCAGAACTAAACGCATTAATAGTTATTGGCTGAGTAACTATTCTATCAGAGTTTGTTATTACTAAATCCAACACGGATGGAGATCCTCTATTACCTGGAGGGAAATATGTGGGACTGTTCGGATATAGTACTCTTACGGGGTATCTCATGCAAAGTTTATTCAGCGCTTGACCCCACTTATTTGCTCTTAAACAACCCCAATAACGATGCCTGCAATTAAGATCTCCTCCAATCACAAATTTATCGCCAATCGAAATTAATTTTCTCAAATCGTTTTTAAAGTTTTCATTTCCTAGTGCTCTTTTTCCTGGAAAATAAACAGAGTAAATTTTTATTGTCGAATTATTAGCTGCCTTGAGTTCTACACCAATTGCTTCAATAACACTGGTATTAACACGAGGTAGCAAATTATGTGCTAGTACTTTTTTAATGATAATGACAACTCCACCTCCCTGCCTACTAATACGATCTAGTCTATGACAAGTGTAATTTATGTGGGTAAATGGTATACTAGAATTTAGACCAGTTTCACATACAAGACAGATGTCAACATTGTTAACACATAGAAAATTGAAAAAATCAATACGAATGCCTCTAGCATTCCAACATATAACATTAAGAGATAAATTAATTGACATTAGAAAAGAGAAATTTTAGTGCAAGTTGAGTAATTACTTCATATTGTTCAAACTTAGTTTTACACTGACTTAACTTAGTGATCAGCTCCATAGTGAGAGCATATAATTCCTCTTGAGTAAAGAGATCACTCTCATTGTTTGCTCTTCCATTCGGAGTATGGAGAATAACAGGTACCTTGGGCCATTGATGGAGTTGATGCGATATGTGTGCAGCAGGAGCGGATATACTGTTGGTCTTCTTTAGGGTTTTGTTAGGAAGAGATGGAAAATCACTTGTGCTTTTGATATTTGGTGCACTGATATTATTGTACTTTAAGCGAGAATGAGAACGAGATTTACTGCTTCCAGTCTCTCTTATTTGACAATACTTTACGCGGCTTGGACAGTTTACATCCGTAGATTTGTGGTTATCTTTACAGTTTGCACATTTGAATAAACCATTGGATTTGCACTCAGATGTTTTATGGTTTTCAGCACAATTCGCGCAGAAGGTTTTAACGCGGCAATTTCTCTCACCGTGACCGTACATTTGGCAGTTATGGCACTGCGTAACTCTGTTCTTAATTTGTCTTTGGAATTCCCAACGCACTTGGGTACGAAAGATTGATTTAATGCTGTTTCGTAAATCGGCGAGCTTAACAGAACCATTAACTAAGTAAACTATGTAAATAATGTCGGTGTAACGTTCATAGTTTTTCTTTATTAGTTTAATATCTTTACATTGCAAACCTAGTTTGAGTAGTTCACTTTTAAGAAGAGATGTATCATATTCGTCGAGTCCGAACAGAACAACCTTGAACGCTCTTTCCTTTTTGGAATCGTGTGTAAAGTGTTGTAATTTTTGTTTTTTCAGTTCATTGCAAGCACTATTATAAGAATCGACCGATTCACAAATAAGTTTAATTCCTATAGAAATCTTTTTTAGGCTGTAATCAGACACGTTAATTCGTTTCATGAAAGCATGGACGAATTCGTCAGTTTTATGCAAAATCTTGATTGGGGGCATCAACACTTTTTCGTATTTATTTGACCTTGAAGGTAACATTTCGTCGTCATTGTCTGAATCCGGTAAATCTTGCAAAGGAGCAAAAAAGTTAGGATTCTGCGATTGGGAATTCATTTTCGAAATTTCCTTTCTTGTTTTTGGAGATCTGGGATCATCATCACTAAGACTTCGCGCATGTTTGCTAATTTTGTGTTTTATTTTTTTTATTTTTTATGGACACAAGAAACAATACGTCTTATTCGAACTAGAGACTAGGCGAAACTGTTGTTTTGCGAAAGGCATTCATCTACTGAAAGCATTCTTATTTCCTTTAAAATTTTTAAATTAGCTGACACTCTTTGCTGCAATTCTTTAATGAGCTTAATCATAAAACTTCTGCAGTTCTGTCTAAACAAACTAATTTCTTCTTTGCTTACTTCCGATTTTATTTCTAAGTAATGTAGTTTTTCTTCGCACTCAATTCACAGGTAAGGCTTAGCTTGTAACTTACAATTACTGATGTCCACCTCAGCTTCAAAATTATGATTGAAATCTCGCTTAATAACTTTTTTTTATAAACATTAATATTAAAAGCTCCAAATCTCCCAATACTTAAACAAAATCGATTTTCTCGCTTTCGCATATTTTGTTAATTCTTTGGAGATCTTGTGAAATAGGTTTGAAAAAAACACAAGTAAGCGTAGTTTATTTCTTTATTGTACTCGTATATGTCACTCAAACTTGTAATCTTAAAAGAGTTTTCAGTCAGTTCGGTTATTGCAAAGTAAGTCTTAAGTTCTATTGTGTGATTTTTAAAGGCTTGTGGCCATCATTTATTAGTTTATATAACCTTTCGTAGCCAAGTTGCCGAGGAGAAGAGCGAGAAAACCAATTATAGGTTTCAATTACCATAAACTCTACTGTTTTGGGTATGAATTCTTTTGCTACCGAAGAAATAGCTGGCTCAATGGAATGACAGACACATGGTATTAATATTAACTTTGGATTCAGTTCCTTTAACTTGGATCCAACCATGACATTGGCATTGTCTGTGCATGTTC
This sequence comes from Volucella bombylans, assembly GCA_949129095.1. Classification (NCBI taxonomy): domain Eukaryota; kingdom Metazoa; phylum Arthropoda; class Insecta; order Diptera; family Syrphidae; genus Volucella; species Volucella bombylans. The sequence goes on from CASBSA010000020.1 coordinate 67,778, forward strand.
CACTCAAGTTTTTTTATTTTTATGTTGAATTCTTTGAGTACAGCTAAATTGCCTTTGTTCAATCGCATCAGCGTCGCACGCATCTGAATGGCTGAAGTTAATGTAAATTTGTTTTGCAGGTGTTTCCGCTGGTGCTGTAGTAATTTACTACTACACCCAAATATTTTACGACTCTTACATCCGTGGTTTCATCTATTAGTAAGCAATCTTGTATGTCGTTTATTAATTGCTTTTTAAAGAAAGGGTACCAAACATTCGATAAAATTGCTATGCATTTTATCCTCGACAACATTACGTTGGCCCCTATTTTACTGTCGGGGAAGTTTTTTTTTATAACCTTACTTGAATGGTCAATAGTATTTGTGGCGACCTGTCAGCGAGGATGAGCTCTGAGCTGAAACGCAGGTTTACGCTCTCGCCACTCATTGCTTCACTACATAGTGCTCTCCATACCCACGATGCGCCCTCTCGCTCGCCGCTAATCCTCCACACAACTTCGGACGTGAGTTAGTCTGTTAGAGATCGTGTTAGAGCGTGGTAGTCTAAATAAATATAAATAAAGAAGTTCTATCGGAATTACCACTTGTCTTGGTTATACTCTCTACTGTTTCAGCACCGGTCATTACATTGGCGACGAGGTAAAACATGTGCAATTTTGTTCTATATATTTGTCTATTTATTGTTTGAATTTCTAATTTAATGAAATTTGTTGTTGTAGTATGTAGTATACTCAAAAAAAAAACAAAAAGAAAGAAAAGAGCGAAAATAAGAAAATTGTTGTAATTGCATTAAATTGCAGAGAAAATGGAATTACATTTAATTGTAAACCATTGGCATTAAATTGCGAAGCTGAACATTAAATTGTTCTTCCTAAAAGAGAATAGAGAGGAGCAAGAGTGAATAAAGCATCACTCCGGGCAAAGGTAAAAGAAAAAAAAATAATTAAAGAAAAAAATATAAGAAATAAGAGATAAAATTGTGACACAGGCATTCCGGGAAAGAAGGATGAGTGAATCGGTGATAAAACCGTTTCTTTGTAATACGATCGACAAATCTTTGATCCGATCAGAATGGGAGAGATGGTATCGGTCATTTTCCGTTTATTTGGATTCCGAAGAGATTGCTGATGAAGTAAAGAAGAAAAACAAACTGCTCCACTTAGGAGGACGTAGCTGCAGGAGTTAATTTTCAGCATCCCTGGCGCTTTGGTGGCTACTGGTGACGGAAATGTCTTCACGACTTTGGTAACAAAACTTTATGACTACTTTTCACCGTCGAAGAATTCAACATTTGAGAGGCATTTTTTTCGGGCAATCAACCCGGAGGATGGGGGCAGTTTTAATAAGTTTATTTTGCGTCTGCGGAATCAGGCAGCTAAATGTTCTTTTGGGAAATCCCAGCAGAAGGATATTGATATAAACATAAAAGATAAGGTAATAGACGTGTGGGCTTCGCGGGATCTGAAGAAGCGACTACTGGAAAAGGAGCATTCCTTAGACCAGGTGCTAAATATGTGCTCAGTACATGAGCAAATCGCGAGCCAGACGGAAATTATGGCCCCTACACCATCGTCGAGTGGGATCAATAACATTTTCTCTGCGAAAAAGGAAAAATATTCAAACCATAACAGAGAATGCCAGAGATGTGCGCGATTAAGTCATTTTAGAGAGAGTACTGACTGCCCGGTCAGAAATTTCAAATGCAATAAAAGATGTAGGACTAAAACAGATAAATGAAAGAATAATTTTGAAGACAGGTGGAGTTCGAAAAGAAAAAGGTTTGGACAGCCAAATGTAAGGTTTATAGACGAAGAAACGGAAGAGAAAAATGTGACCAAAGGGGAAAGGGATCAGGAACCTGACTGTTTCGAAATAACGGAAGATCTAGGCGAGCCATCAAGTGGGAAAATTGTTTGCTCTGTTGGGGGCTGTAAGCTGGCGATGCTTACAGACTCTGGGTCACGATTCAATCTTATAGGGGAAAAGACTGGGAACAATTATATAACAATTCGAGAGCATGACAGGGAATTGAGCGCAGTTTTGAACATTTTTAGGAACATGAATGTTACACTCAACAAAGATAAATGTAGCTGGAAAGTACAAGAGCTTAAGTTCTTGGGTCATGTACTTGGTGCAACTGGGATTAGCGCAGATCTTGACAAAGTGACAACGATTCTGGACTTCCGACCGCCAAACACCAAGGAGGAAATGAGAAGCTTTTTGGGGTTTGTGAAATATCTAGGGAAGTTCATTCCGGATATGGCAGAATGCTACGGAACCATTATGGAGTCTTCTTAAAAAAAAAACGTCCCCTTTACGTGGGGCGAAAAACAAGAGCAGTTGTTCCGGAGATTAAAAAACTCTCTTGCGAAAATTCCTACTCTGGCTTATTTTAACTCCAAGAATCGCAATCGTCTCATCCAGTCGCGATGGGTGTCATCTCATTTGCCTGCAAAAGCCTCTCTACTGTAGAGAGCAGATATTCACTAACTGAAAAGGAAAGCTTGGCGTTAGTTTGGGCTGTAGAACGCTTTTATTACTATCTCGCAGGAATAACTTTTGAGCTTGTGACTGACCATAAGCCCCTAGAGGCCATTTTCAAACCAACATCAAAGCCTCTAGCTCGGATTGAAAGATGGGTTCTGAGACTTCAATCCTTTAAGTTTAAAGTAATATATCAGGTGAGTAAATTGAATATAGAATATTCGTTATCAAGATTGTGCAAAATTGAAGAAACTGACTCATTTGACAGCCATTGTGAGTACAGCGTCTGTGCAGTGATCGAAAATACGGTTCCCCATGTACTTACAATTAGCGAGATAGTAAAATGCAACGACACGGATCCGGAACTCGTAGGAGCAGTAAAAAGTGTAAAGAGTGACGATTGGACGACCAATGCTAAAAACAAGTTCTTCCCATTTCGGTTGGAATTGTACACCAACCGTGCACATTCGTGAAGCAGTGTCCTGAATGCCTACTAGTTTCAAAACCATCAATACCAGTTCCCATGCAACGACATGAATTCCCAGACGGACCTTGGCAATGTATCGCAATCGACTTATTGGGGCCATTACCAAACCACGCTTTCATTTTTGTCATCATTGATTATTACTCCCGATATCAAGAGACAAAGTTTATGAAGAAAATTACAATAGCGGATATCATTGCCAACTTGGAGGAAATTTTCTGCAGGTAAGGCTATCCTAAGTCGATAAAGGCAGACAATGGTCGGCAATTCGTTAGCAGCGAATTCAAAGACTATTGTGAAGCCACCAATATTGTATTAACCACCTCGCCCCCCTATTGACCACAGGCGAACGGAGAGGTGGAGAACATGAATCGATCTATTCTGAAGAGGCTTCAAATTGCCCACGAAAAGGGGGCAGATTATAAAAGGGAAGTACAAAAGTTCATCCTAATGTACAACGTTACACCACATGGTACAACCGGTGAGTCGCCGTCGAAGCTTCTTTACAACAGAACAATCGGGGACAAGATCCCCTCTGTACAAGATATAAGCGAAAATATTTTGGATTCAGAGGCACGAGATTTGGACATAATGAGCAAACATTTGGGGAAAGAAAGGGGAGACAGAGACCGGAGAACAAAAGACAGAGGTATTGGTATCGGCGATAAGGTTTTGCTCGTAACCTGGTTCCTGCAAACAAATTAACACCGACTTTTGACTCAACCGGGTTTGAAGTGGTCCAACTAGGCCCGAGAGAAGTAGTTGTTCGAGGAGAAGACGGAAAGACCTTCAGACGAAATATAACCCATGTAAAGAAGATTCCAACTCTATCTCAGAGTGCTGTAGAACAATCAACAACTGAGGACACTCACGGTCTCTCACCTGGTGAACGTAAAGAAGACGTCGCAGATGATGCTCGGACCGAGAGTTTTTCCATGAAGCTGAAGCTAAAAAAAATCGGAGGGATGTGGCGACCTGTCAGCGAGGATGAGCTCTGAGCTGAAACGCAGGTTTACGCTCTCGCCACTCATTGCTTCACTACATAGTGCTCTCCATACCCACGATGCGCCCTCTCGCTCGCCGCTAATCCTCCACACAACTTCGGCTACGTGAGTTAGTCTGTTAGAGATCGTGTTAGAGCGTGGTAGTCTAAATAAATATAAATAAAGAAGTTCTATCGGAATTACCACTTGTCTTGGTTATACTCTCTACTGTTTCAGCACCGGTCATTACAGTATTAATTGAAGTGTGTTTTGCAACAAACAAACATGTTCTTGCTTCTGATTCGTGAACCTCAGATAAAGTATTTGCTTCAAAATTAATTTTTGTTTGCCGATTAGATGAAAAGGGCTGTGATACGGCCAAATGTTTTTTTTGTTTTTGCGTGATCTTTTAAATTAGAATATTTCGTATTTTTCATCATATTTCATGACATGGCAGTACTTGCATATAACAACTTTTCCATTTAAAATTATCCAGTCCTTTAAGTCCACGTCCTTCTTCCATGCATCACGAGGTTTCTGCATATATTTTGATTTGATGCGAAGCGAGTTTTCTTCATCGTCGTCGTTATCAGAGCACGATTTGGAATCTGAAGTGTCTAAATTCATAACTAAAAAAATAAATTTAACATGTTTACATAAACTTAAAATATTATTTGGAGAGATGCAGATGCTCACCTTGATCTACATTTGATGGAACATTTTTATGAATGGGGTTTTTTTTTTTTTGAGGTCCCTGGAGCATTCAAAATCTCTTTATAATCAAAAAATAATCAATAATTAACAAGCAGAATGATTACCTTGATTCGGCACTGAGGAAACATTCTGCTGTTTGTCCTGATCATTTTTCGGGTTCTACATTTGCTTTTGTTTGCTGATCAAATTGAAATACCTATAAATGTACGTGTTTTGTTTTTTGTTAACACTAGGAAGACCGAAATTTTGAACTTCCTAGAAAGACCAGGAGCGGTCAAATGACGTATTATAAGTTATAATGCTGTAATTACATCGTATGTTTTAATATTTATATTTTATTAATTGTCTGATGAAAGTTATATACAAAGGTTACAAATAAATTTGACATTCAGTAAAAAAAAATATTCACACAGCACATTGTTGACATTGGAATACACTGTTGGCATTACAAGAACCGCACAAAGGTTTTTTACAGGTGTTACAGTATTTATTGGTTTTGTTTCTACACTTTTGCACAAAACACTGTCTTCTCTTCCTTCTCTGTGTTATTTCAAGCTCTGGTGGTATGTCGTTTCTGGGTTGTGAGGTGGAAGGCGTCACCGGGTAATGAGTCTCTTGGCCAACTAACTCTTTTATTATCGGTTAATTTTTTGTACAAAACCCAAGAATTGATTGCTGCCAAATCCAAAATATTATAAAAAACCTGCACAGGCCATCGACGAGAGGGTGCTTTGACACTATATTTTTTTGCCATTTGATCAATGATATCGACACCAAATTTCGTTGAGTTGTAAAACTTTACAGTATTCGGTTTCTTTTTGGTTCTTCTGTGTTGACAAATACGTTGGAGTGAATTGAACTTAAAATCATAACTGATTTTGAAGGTTTTCCTTGATAAAGTGTAAGTGTGCAGGTTTCAGACTTGAATAGATGTGTCTCGTGTAAACTAAGGGAAGCATTCTTTATAATAGTAGGTACATCTCTTCGTGTCTTGTTTACCGTACCAACTATCGATGTGCGTTTTTCAATTAACTGTTGAGCTAAACTTACGCTGGTGAAAAAATTATCGGTTGTAACATTTCGACCGGTATTCAAGTATGGATCCATTAGTCGTAGTACAACACACTCGCCTAAACTTTGATTTTGTGTGCGACTTTCATCTCTTCCTAAATATGGAAAACCATTACACAAGTACTTTGAATCAACCTCAACACAAAACCAAAATTTTATCCCAAATTTATTTGGTTTGTTACCCATAAACTGCAAAAATCTACACCGAACTTTCGTAGAAAACAGTTGCTCATCAACCGTGAGGTTTTCACCAGGCTTGTAACATGAAATACAGTTATGAATGAACTTATTCCAGACCTCCGATATAAGGGCAAATTTATCTGTTTGCAAACGTTCTGTCCTTTCTGTTCGATAATCAAAACGCAAGAATCGCATTATTTCTTTGAAACGATTTCGTGCCATGTTTTGTGAACAAAATCGAATGCCCCAATTTGTATCCCAAAAGTCGTTCACAGCAATATTTTTAGCCCCACAAGCTCCTCGAGCATAGATAATTGCAATTGCAATTGAATGTATCTAGTTCATTCAATGAGAGTGACCAATTATTGTCTCTAAGTTGCTTCAGAGCTTCAGTTTGAGTACACTTTTGAATATGGCGCAACATAGATTCGTCAATTTTTAGATTCCAAGCAGATAAAATGCTTCCTTTGAAAAGCCTTTTTGAAAAAGAAGTGGGTCCAGCTTCCTCTGTAAGGACATTTTGATATGGACGGCGACCAGGTTGACCCGAAGCTGATAAGTTTCCAGGGCTCCAAAGTACTCCACTGGAAGATACTGCGACATCATCAGTGTTATAAATATGAACGGTTGAACCTCGGCCACGAAATCCTCGACCTCGGCCTCTTCCTCTGGAAGGATTCTTATTTATGCCACGTAAAGCCGAGAGAGGAACTGAATTGAAAATAATAAAATATAACAAATAAAGTTTTCCGTGTCTGTCAACTTAGTAAAATAACAATTTATTTGGAATCTTTTGCACATCATATCAATAGATAGAATAATGTACACATACCATCAGAATCGCTATGGGTGTCACTGTCCAGCGATGAATCACTTTCTTCACTAGACACGTTGTAATCACTTTCTCCACTATCTCCATCTAAATGTTGAATATGTCCTTTTTCACTAGTCGACTCACAATCTGACTGACTCTCTGGTATATTGCGTAGCACTTCCAATATTTCAGTAATTCGAAGAGAATTGCTTTTAGACATTTTAAAATCAAAGAGTACTCACGTGCTTTCATGGATAAGAACAAATCAAATAAAACAATAATACGTTTGTAAACGTTTATGTCAAAGTCAAGTAAACACACCTGCTATAAACGACATGTAAACATTGCGGTCAAATGACCCACGTGGTCTTTCTAGGTAAGTTATCATTTTTCATAAACATCTGCCTAGCTAACGGTTTAAAAGTGTCAGAATTATGTAAACAAAGCTGAAATACTAAAAGTCATGAAATATAAACGTTTTCAATGCAATGGTTTTTGAATTATGTTCTATTAAAAATGCGAATGCGGTCATTTGACCGCTTTGGTCTTTCTAGTGTTAAAGATATAAAAGTACAAAAACTTAAATATTTTTTCTTGATTACCTTATCATTGTTTATTTTTTTGTTTCTATATTCTGTAAGTAGAACAAAGGCAGCCATAATTCAAAACAATATGATTAAATGAAATGCAAATGCAATTCAATTTGACACTTAGCGGCTTGCGGCTGGTGTTAGTGGGACTGTTTGTGTCTGTTAATTCAGATACTAAAAAATATTACAAAATAAGTGTGTTCACTTTTTATTGCACTGCGCGAATACTCGTTTACACTAGGTTTACATTGGATTTGTAGAGGCAGCAAAAATAGAAACATTATGCTTGATTTCCAGTCAAAACCGAAAAAATCCAGCCAAATTTGGCTTTAAAATAGTCAAACTGGCAACACTGGTAATAACGCAGCGATCTCTCAATGCAGCGGTTGAGACTTTTCAAGCAGAAGCTCAGAAGCCTTGTTTATAGTGCTCCTCGTAATTGTTCTTTCGACCACGTTATGAATATATACTATTTTGTGGTGACTTCTTGATGGTGTTGCTTCCTGTGGTCTGGTGGTGGTTAACTTTCATGCTACTCGTTTTGGATCTGATTCCCTATCAATTTTTCCATTCTATTTGGAAGTGGAAGTGATTCTACTTACTCACGCACTTAAATCGAATGCGATTGGTGAGATGGACTGAATTTACCTGAATACTTCCCTATATTGTTAGCTGTCTTGCGCATATATTTAACTTCCGTACTACGTTCTTAAGTTTACCCGATGTCTGGAATAGAACGAAAGTTATACCTGTCCCCACAAAAAGTAACCCCCTATTGGGTTCTGACTTCTGTCCCATAATTATTTTATTGTATTGTATAGTGTTCGAAACACAAAACGAACAGGTTCTTTCTGTTTCGTTAAAATTACAAACGAACAGATTTGCAGTTAATTTTTTTTGACAAATGGAAATTTCCGGAAAGACAAGCAAATCACTTTGTAGCCATCTTCCATCGTGTTAGAATCTCCCTATAAGTCGCACATTGTAATCCATTTTTTCTTAGCCAAAATAAATAATTTTTTAAAGTAAAGTCGTTTTGGTTCGTGATTTGGACCGCAGTGGTTCTTTATACTGTTGTATTGTGTTCATTAGCAAACTTTGCGCGAACCTTTTTTTTGCCGAAACCCGGGAGCCACTCGACGCTACTTTTACTATTTAAAATCATCATTTGAATCATAGAAAATCATCGCAAGAACGACGTACATCGGCTTCATATAATCGTCGGCTGGATATCCTTGAAAGCCATTGCAATGAGTTCAAGGTGAATCACCGGCTAATTATCAACGCAACTGATGCTACAACGACGGAATATATTAACCAGGACTGGATGAGCAGGTACAAGGAGTTATATTTGGAGGCATGTGGTGAGATTGAAACCGATATGCTCAAACTGTATCCATCATCTGAAAGCCGAGTCGGTGAATCTCCCAATCGTATTAGCGACCATGTATCTCCATTAAAAGGTTCCATATCGGATATCAACACCCATGTTAGTTTGCCGCGAATAAACATCCCCATTTTTGATGGCACATTCAACATGTGGTCTTCGTTTATAAGTTTGTATCGATCAATGATACATGAATACAAAAGGCTGGCCGACATCCTGAAATTTCACTACTTTCTGATACGAATCTTGGGATATCAAAAAGCTGAGCTCTCGGTATACGCATTGAAGCATTGATCGGTTTATTATCCTCTCCTAGAAAGCCGAATCCACTCCTTCCTCGGTTCAATCGCACAATCGCTACCTCAGACCTCACCGAGATGATGATCCATGGCCAGCGTCGGCAGAGAATTCATACTTGAATTAAAGGCACAAAGTTACAACACCTTCTAGCTGAAAAGAAAAGAAGGTATACCAAGAGCTTGTATTCTTGCCAGATCAGAAATGAAACTCTCTTTCTGCCCTTAATATAGCACAGAGGACTTCGACTCCAAGAACGGCAAAAAGACATTGTTCGGATTTGGATGCCTGTCTTATTATTATTATTATTATTATTGGCCTGGGTCTACCCCGGACAACTTTATTAAGCTTATTAACAAGCCAAACTTAAAACTAGACTTAAAAACTAACAAAGATATACTTAACCTAATGGGGCGATGTTAAGGGAGTGGCATATTGAGCAGCGCTGTTTTTATTTCTTGTTTGCTGCTATTTAGGTCAAAGACTTCAGCGTAGTTGTTCGTTATACGCAACATTCTGGATATGGGTTCAAAGTGACCGTAGTTGGTGCGGTGAGTTCGGATCAGGAAGAGTGGGACAGATCTTAGATTACGGGGATTGGGAGTGAATGCAATATTTTGCGTTATTGTCGAGCAGTCGATATTTCCAGTCAGTAACTGGTGGATAAAAAGTAGTACATCAGCGACTTCACGACGTTTTTTTAGGGTATGCATGCTAATTAGTTTTAGCTTATTTTCATAGGGGGGTAATCCATATGGATCGGCCCAAGGTAGACCACGAAGTGCAAAACGGATAAACCTGCGTTGGACTGCTTCTATTCTTTGAATGTGAGTTAGTTTATAGGGTGACCAAACTTGGCTGCAATATTCGAGAAGAGGCCTTACAAAAGTAATGTACAGGGACTTTGTAACGTAAGGGTTGGAAAATTCTTTTGACCAGCGTTTGATAAAGCCGAGTGAAGAGTTAGCTTTATTTATTATGCTGTCAATATGTGAGTCGAAATTCAATTCTCTATCACAAATTATACCTAGATCCCGTACTTGGGTAGTGGAAGGAATAGGCTCATCGCAGATGAAGTAGTTTCTTGGAGGGGGAGGTAGACGTTTACGGGAATAGGTTATCGCTTGGCATTTGCTGACATTAAGCTCCAAAAAGTTTTGCTTGCACCATACCGAAAACTTATTCAAGTCATCTTGCAGGCAATGGGAGTCAGAAGGCAATGAGATGACTTTGGAAATTCTCATGTCATCAGCGAAAATAGAAAGATTAGAGTTAGTTAAAATTAAATTTATATCATTAATTGTGAGGATAAAGATGATTGGACCAAGGTGACTACCCTGAGGGACACCAGATGTTGCTTTAATGGGTTCGGATATTGAAGATCTGAAGATGACCCTGTATTCTCGGTCTTCTAAATAGGATTTGGTCCATGCCACAAAATGAGGGGAAAAGCCAAGTTTATTTAGTTTAAAGATGATAAGTTGGTGAGAAATTTTATCGAATTCCTTGCTGAAATCTGTGGAAATTGAATCGACTTCATCACCGTCTTCTAAAGCATGAAGAGTCCTAGAGACGAACTCTGTTAGGTTAGTGGTCGTTGATTTACCATTCATGAAGCCGTGCTGATTTGTGCAGATAGTTGGCCTACAGTACGGAAGCAGTTGTTGATAGACTATGATTTCAAAAAGTTTGGGTATGCAAGAGAGTTTCGCTATGGGCCTATAATGATCGACTTCGGCTTTACTTCCTTTTTTATGAATAGGGATAATGTAAGATTCCTTCCAGTACCTGTTGAGACAGACAAGTTAAATATGGCAGCAAGAGGAGGACCGAGATGGGTAACACACTCTTTTATTACAATAGCCGGAATTCCATCAGGGCCGGACGAGAAATCATCTTTAAGTTTGGTAATGTTTTCAGATACCAAAGTTGTTGTTATATTTAGTGAAATGGCTGACGTCTCAGGATAGTTTCTCATGTAGCTAAAGTACCTAGGATCGGGTTCAGCTGTTTTCTTAGAAAAGGATTTGTTAAAATGAGAGGCAAAGAAATTTGCAATGGTTTTTGGGTCGGCAGAAGATTCACTAAGAAATTTAAGAGTAGATGGGTAGCCGTCTGACTTTTTTTTGGTATTAATAAACTGGTAGAAGCATTTAGGGTCCGAGACTAAGCTAAATTGCATGCGGTAGAGGTACTCAATGAAAAGAGACTCACAAAGTTCAGAAAAACGTTTATATACCGATCGATAATTACTGTAGTCGGAATCAGATCGAGTTCTTAAGAATTTGTGCCACAACTTGTTTCTGTTATTACGGAGAGAGCGCAACTCATTGTTGTACCAGGGAGGAGCAGATATGCAGTCCTTTCGGAAGGTATACGGAACCGATTGGGCAAAGCAGGAGAAAATTAACGAATAGAACATTGATAGGGCAAGATCAATGTTAGTTGTCTCACCAATAAAGTCAAAGTTAAGGTTGCTGATGAGGTTTTTAAGTTTGTTAAAGTCGGTTCTACGGAAGTCAAATGAGAATGAATTTTCCGAATCGACACATGTGTTGCCATTTTCATATGAATATATAATTGACAAGGGGGGATGAAGGCGGTCTAGTTTAGAAAGAAGATGATCACTCCTATAAACGACACAGTTATCTGAATCGGATGTGAAGACAAGGTCGAGTTGTCTGTTCATTGTGTTAGGTATTCCACTAATCTGATGCAGACTTGAGTTGGTTAGGCAGTCCACCATCAATATTTCTATTTCAGATGTCGAATTACGAGAGAAAAAATGAGACGAATCATCGGAAGGCTCCCATATAAGGTGAGGGAGGTTGAAATCTCCTACTAGAACAATGCAATCTTCAGGTTGTGCATCCTCAGTCAAAAAATCAACTGCGTGTACTACAGGTTGATAAGACTCAATGGGTTGAGATGGGTGAATGTAGCAAAAAAGTACGTAAAGACATCGTTTGGGGAGCGTAATGTTGGCGCATACTAACTCAAAGTTTTCAGTGTGGGGAATATCGACAGGAGTTGAGTGAAAGCAGTTCCGGATTGCTAGTAAAACACCGCGGCCATAAGGATTATCAGCTCTTTCAAATCCATCTTTTCGAAAAACTTTGAAATTTGGAGGAAACAGCTCATGGTTTTTAATGTCTGGAATTAGATTTGTTTCAGTAAGAGCAATTAGGTCATAGGGAAACTTTTGAGAATTGAGATATACCGAGGAGATTTTAGAGCGCAAACCTCTTACATTTTGGTAGTAAATGGACAGGCATTGTGGACTGGAGGATACAGATTTCAGTTTGTTAGGAACTGTAATAGTTTTTAAAATTTGAACGAGTTCTTTGCAAATGGGAAAGACGTTTGGAGCTGACATGCGAAGACAAGACAAGACGGAAGAGATGTCGAAACTCTCATGGTAGCGAACGAAAATTTGCATTAATTCCGCTGGCTTAATATGATGAGACGTATCTGCACCAACCAGGCACATCAGGAAGCTTGTGGAAAAGGTCGCCCGCAATCAGGGAGAAATTGTGCTGGGCGGCGACGCAAACGAACACCCGACTTCTAAGACATTACCAACACCGATAGAGGTGGGTCAATCTTTGAATATTTAGTAGGTATTAATCTTGCAACACGTACTATAGGTAAAAGTCCTACTTTCAATACCACTAAACGGCAGGAAGGTCCTGATATCACTGTCGTCGGAAAAAATTTCTTAAATTTGTTACACAACGCATAAAATATGAAGCATTATTCTGACCACCGGCATATTCCAACTTATCAAATGAGCTTTGAAGTGGAGTACGGACTTCAAAGAATTTAACACTGTCAAGCTATCTAGGTCAGGATGTGCGTGAGAAAGCACAGGATCTACAAACGAGAACTAAGTAAGGCTCAACGCAGGTTCTGGCGAAGTTTCTGCGAAAGGATTCCCATCAGGACCCAGGTGCTACCTCGGTTGGCAACGAGGAGGAAGAATGCCCAGATTTATGTGGTTGCTCTTCAGCAGCCCATCTGCTTTGAGAAAATCTTGTTTGTCATGCATCTCTCAGCTAGAAGGTTGGGCTAATCCACCAATGTCCTACGCCAAACAAATGACACATATGCAAGCGCTACTTAAGGCCAATTAAAGTACTGGCCTACATATTGCAGATGCTATACGATTAAGAGAGCTGATCTACCTCAGAGGAAGAGGTATTTTTAACATTCCAATCATGTCAAACTATGCATGCGGTCCAGGGGAGAAGAGAATGAGGAATATGTGAGGCATTTCCTTTGCAACTGCTTTCACTTACTTTTACAAAATCGAAATGATGTTTGTCAATAAATCTCTATGGTTCCATTAGTAGCTAGGGCATTGCCCTCCCGCATTTTCTTGGTGGTATCGGAATAGGTTGGTTTCAGTGTACCTCAGACCAGTTTAACCTTTTTCGCAACTATCGACATATTTGCCCGTCTTCAGATATGACTCACATAAATGACAGCGCTGAAGAGCTGAACAGTATTTCACAGTTGACTGAGTAAATAGATGATCTCACACTGATTACTGACGATTTCATAAATATGTATATGTATAGCACCGGCTATCCTTTTTAAACTCACAAAAACGCCTTCTGCTCCAAATTGGATAATCTAACTCGTATCCCCCTCTGTATCGGTTGAGCCTTCTCCCACACTCTGTAACAATGATTTATTGAAATCCTAATTGCCATTTGTTCAGTGGACAGATTCAAGTATCGAAACTGTACCAAAGTGCAAACTCTAAACAACACTGAGTTTCGTATCTCCAGTCATCCGCACCGAGAAGATGAATTTTCTGTTAGACGACTCTACCATCTCCATCTAATCGTGTGTCCTTATTTTTTTGCGAGCAAAAATCTATTGCCGACATTAAATCACACTCACCCACCACTGAGTATGGGCCATTCGACAGAAATAAGAAAACACCAATCACATCGGTCTATATATGTATGTACTTCTGATGTCAGATTCCTTCGTATCTCCCTTCATCGTCTTTTTTTGTTTATCTCAAGGGGGAATTCTTCTATGCGCTGTTTATTCGCTGTCATTGCTGCCTACGCTTTGTGTTCTGGGCTGCTGTCACCACCACCACCTCTTCTGTCACGCGCCTTTATTAAAGTCAAATCAATCTTCTGCTTCAACACAAAGACTTTTCGATAAAAGTGCTCTAAGGACAACAAGGACAACAGACCAAAAACAACAACACAACAGCGAAAAAAAAATACATGAAATATATTTTTATATATTTTATTTTTTATTTTTTTTTTTGATGTTGTTGAGGAACAAAGAGTAAGATAAGGATTCCTCCCACTGCCACCCAACTGCGTTGATCTAAATTTACAGCCCTAGCCGCCTTCCGGTTGATAGGTGTTTCCATTTTGGTTCCATCATTGCTGTGGATACACAAGAAACCAATGAAAGCCATTACGAAAATTGTTTCGTCATTTGGGACTAATTCAATTTCGTTGGAATGGAAAATTGACGTTTTCAACTAAAATCTCACTTGTGCACAGATTTTTCGGCATACAAGCAGTCGAAAAGTCACAGAAACGCTTTGGCAACATACACATATGAACAGATATACATGGATACACACGAAGGTATGATATTTTGGTAAAAGTGACTTACCAGAGAGAAAAACTGTTCCTGGCTTCTTGATTTGATTTTCTCATTTTAAAATTGAACAACAAGAAATCCTTTTGTGGGTAACCGCACTCGGGACAGGATACTCGTACCACATCTGTATGGGATACCTCATTCATATAGGATCCCAATTTAGAGATGGGCACCTGTGGACAAATTATATTTTACTCCTAAAGGGTCCTAGTGATTTTGGATCGTTGCGTGGGTGAATCTCCAAATGGAAAAGCAGAGATTTTCTTTCCTCTTTTTTTTTTTTTGAGAATCTAAATCCATTGTCAGCAGTTATTTTTAGTGAACAGGACGAATGTGGTTGATATATGGATGTGACTCCAAGGATTTTTTTTTCTTTTAATGAGCAGGATGAGAATCTGAGGTTTTGTGGAAAAGGATCGACGAAGAATCCTTTTCCCAATAACGAATATTAGGTGAAAGATATTGGAAAGGACCTTGTTGAATAAGACTGAATGTAGTCCTACAGATGGCATCTTAGACGATGCGAGAGTTTCTCATAAATTGCCAGGAAAAGCTTCCTAACGTAATTGAATGTATAATATCATACCGCCATGAGGGATTCTTGCAGCCTTGGGAAGGTACATGTATCTGATAAGATGTCGAAAAGTTATGATACATTTTATGTGCCTATTGTTCGAGAAGAATAGGCTTGAATGTGAGCACGAAAAAACTCATAGGTTCGCTTGATTCAATTTCTAAACGATTCTCTTCTTCCAACGTGATACTTGCTCTAACCCTGCAGTTGCTCCTGCTTCCTTACCTCTTAAACTAATTAAGTGACGATAGGAAGACTAGATGAAAACATGAAGTTGGCTTGTCACAGGTTTAAGTTTAAGTTGAAAAACGCTGGATTGGTGGGGCTTCCTTGGAACCGTTCAGTAGTGTAGATCCCATTTGCAATCAACGACGTGACTTAGATTCTTAAAATAATTACAGGAAAAGCTGAAGATCTGAAAGATATGCGTCAGACTTTCCGGTCTACTGAATCCTGAATACAGTGGAGAAGGCAGTAAATATGATAAGACTGCTTAAGGAATGGAATGATGGAGGAAGAGCAATCAAGGGCCCAGAGTAATCAGAGATGGAAATATTTTTTTCATGAAAGCGGCATTTACTTTTCATCGACATTGAGGCTGCTTTCGACAATGTAA
This sequence comes from Volucella bombylans, assembly GCA_949129095.1. NCBI lineage: Eukaryota > Metazoa > Arthropoda > Insecta > Diptera > Syrphidae > Volucella > Volucella bombylans. The sequence goes on from CASBSA010000020.1 coordinate 83,611, forward strand.
CTTTTAATGGCATATGCACTCGGCCAGACAACACAACGTACACCGATCACTAGTTTTGTGGATAAGAGTAATGCTGACGATTATGACTGGATTTACGGATGCGACCAGTACGTGGTGGTGGGAATAAGCAGTGGTTGCCCGCAAGGCGACATCCCTTCTCCAATACTATTGTGTTGATTCACTGTGTTGATTGACTCAGTCGTTAACGCACTCAATTGTTGTAGCGACTACGCTCAGGCATATCTAGATGATGTTGCTTCGACATCTGTTGGATCATGTCTAGCAAACTTAATGTACGATTGGTGGACTAGAATGGGCTTTCAATCAATCCTCTCAAAACCGAGGTCGCTATCTTTACTTGAAGTAGGGTGCTGACTCCGTTTCTCCAACGAAAGTATTTGCTTGTGATCCCGTATAACAAATTTGAGTTGTCAGCTCTCATGCAGTCTAAGGGATGATAAGACCAATTATATGGTGTGCGTCGCGTCGGTTGTCAGCTTTTTAACGGCTGCTTTTACCAGACTCCAAACAACTTTCTTTCTCGCCGGCGATACCCTTAGCCAGCACACCTGGCACTGCTCTAAACTTAATATTAATTTAATGAACTACACCCTCAAAGCCGTTGTTCCTTGGTGCACCATGCATTAAAGTTTTGATGATCTTGTTCCTGGGAAAATATGAAACCTACTTTCCCCCCCATCAGTAATCGTCTTTACAAATGGTCACAAAATCAATGTGGCGCTGGTGCCTTTCTGACGGAGGTCAACGTTAGATTTCACTTCTCATTGGGAAAACTTGCGCCTGACTGTTAAGCGAAAACAGACGCAATTCTGATGCCATTGAACGATATTGAGAAGAATCTCCGTTCGTAATAGCAGCCAAGCCAAACTCTACTCTCTCTCCACTTCCAACTTTGTTCGTAATTTCCAGACTTTTCTGAACTCAGTAGGAGGGCTAGTGTGAGTCTCAGCTTACAATGGGATCACCGGAAATGAAATCTCCAATGAACTTACAGCGCAAGTATCAGAGAAGAGCTTATCAGCGCCCGAACCTTCATAAACACAGATGATACGACTCTTTTGGTTACTAGCAGATCAAACGAATATTTACTGACGTCGCTAGGAGTTTACAGACTTTCCTTCTGTCCTGTAAATTATTTATTGGCTACGTAACGAAGCATTGCTAAACACGTAAGTGACACAACATCCTACAAGGCTTGCTGTGAAAGTCCTGATTACACCACTGAGCACTTTATTCTTGAGTATCTGGCCGACGCTCGCATACGGCTCCAGCTGATGCTGGAACTGTAGGCACTTTATCACTAATGCGATTGCATGTTAATTGAAAGTCGGTTGAATGCCGGATGCGTAGACTGACATGGTATACGTTTACCTCTTTCTATTTCTGTTTGTTACTCACCCTGGCGGTGAAGGTAATTCCAATCTGCATGCTAAACAAGGGTTTTCAATGAATCAATTAATGAAAACAGATGCGCTGACACTTAAGCCTCTGCCCATCAACTCCTACACTTAACTATATGTAATGAAGCCTGTGAGCCTAATACCTTTATCTGAAGCTACCCAACTTCTGTAGGACGTAATTTGCGACTGAAGAGTACTCTTTCTCTATCAGGACGGTAGGCAGAAGAATCCCATATACGGATCAACTGCGGCATCCACTGTTCTAGCCAATTCATGCTAGTCGGTGAACACTCAACCATTTAGAGGCACTTTGAGATATTCGGGAGTCTAGGGTGCAGATGGGGCCGTAAGAAATCAGAGTAATCCAACAATGGCCCCCATAACTTCAGCGGAGCTACTGGTTGACTATTTAGCCTGAATTTTTGTCCATTGGTTTTATTTAAGACCTTTCGTAAGGATCTCCCACCGTGCAGAAAAGAAAAAAGTTCAGATACAATCAATTGCCTTGGATACGGAAGGATAATGCCGACGACCTAAGCAAACGTTTTAAGGAGCTTGAATTTCGAATTTGCACATGGAATGCTAGGACTCTTAATAGATTATGTGCTGCCGAAGAACTAACTGCTGCCGAACTAACGAACTAACGAAGCCCAAGGCTGCTATGAAAGATATATTACCGTGATTCAGGAATGGCGATGGGATGGACCGGACACAAAGCGGATGAAAAACTACAACATCTACTGCTATTCAGGAGAGAATCAGGCAACAAGTCTTAAGATTTCGGCATGCCCCTATACAGGAGAACCTCCTAGACAAAACATTTAAGCTACGCATAAAAAAATAGTCTATAATATCGTAATGTAAGGCTGGGTAAAGAAGCCGTCTTTGAGCTGGTCATCGTAAAGAGCCTGTATAACACAAGGTCCGGATTCAGGGTTTTCGAACTTGCAAAGGAGCGTAATTCTTTGAAAAACCAAGCTAGAGACTAAGCTATCCCCTGATCAATCAGCCGTCAACAATATTGATCATATTGCGATCGACACCAGACACTCCTCTAGACTTCCGATGTCCGAAGTTTCCGAGGCGTCGACATCGCCTTGGATCATTATCTCGTTACAGCCAGGGTACGAATCAGGATATCACAAACAAGTTAGACGTCGAAAAGCTACAATTGCAAAAGACCACTAGAATCGTTGACGATCGCATTTCCCTCAAGCTCTCTCAAAATCGTAGTATACCAAATGTCTGAGATAGCTGGGCCATATTGAGTGAATGGACACCAGAGCTCCGCCCCAAGGGAGCCGTCCCCATCACCTCAACCAATCTGAAATGTGGCACTGGACGCAGATAGGTTATGATCGTGTTAGCTGGAGAGGCTTGTTGGTTGCTGAGCATGTTTATCCCAGACTGTGTGAAGAATGGATCAAAGTCTGGAGAACCGCAGTTACAGAGGTTCTTCACTCGCCAGTAATACTAATGCAGACAGCTTGTTGCTTTTTTTCCAACAGCTTGATGTTGGTCCGTCTTTCCAGTGCAGGTCATCGGGTTATGGATCCAGTGCACGACCGTGGACCTCACCTTGATAAAGTCTATGGTTTTTAGGCAGCAGTGGAGTGGAACTGGACATTTCCTATTTCGCTCTGGAATATTTGCTATGCAGGGTGAGACTTAGATGTCTGGCATTCATCGAGAAACTCAGTGCGTTGCAAGGTATCTATATTTGTCTTATGGTCTGACTTACGCTATGGTAGTCGCGGATATGTTTCCCTGAGGAGGGTATATAGTATCTCATGTATATTGGAGAATATTAGAAAGTCTGAACATTTGCTGTGGGTGTTTGCCTAACACATGAGGGATGACGTTGCCTGGGTTAGCTACCACACCATATCTCGGCGTCTGATTTGATATGGGATTTATAATGGACATATGTGAGGGGAGAATACACTCAATGGAGCGATTTCAGTGTACTGCCTATTTAAGCTTTTCTGGACAGATCCTGTCCACCAGTCTTACTCCAAATTGGTCTAAGGTGACCCACGTTGAAGTCATATGGCTACAGCTGAAATAGATTACCAAAGCTTTTTCCAAATGTGTGACTTACTCTAGGTTTTATGCCGCCAACATCACATATTGAAAGTTAGTAGCTGCGCTGCCAAGAAGATGTGCTATATTCGGGGTTTTGTCCAATTGCCATACTGGAAGCACATTCAGCGAAAAAAGAAACTCAAAGGACGGATGAGATGATTAAGAGAAAAATTATTCCGTTGCTCAATTTTCCTGCCTATACCTAGTCAAGAGCGTCAAGAAACGACGACTGATATGCACAGAGTGCCGTGGCACAGAAAGTCGTACATTCATAATGACGTTGGTGGGAAAGGAAAAAAGTTTTTAGAGGTGCTTGCACAACTGGATAAAATTGGAAACAGAAGTCTCATTACCAAGTCCATGCGATTTTTCCAACTCATGTTGCTGACAGAAGTCTGTTACCTTAGATCAACAAAAGATAAATCTCTTGAACTGCTAGTCCTTTTCCTATTTTAATTATGGAACAAGTAAGTGTCGTCCTTTAATTACTATCGACTAGTTTAAACAACGTACACCTATTTTCCGTCTTGTTAATTTCAAGTCACAAAGGATATGAGTACATTTGTTTAGTTCATCAATATCCCACCTTAAACTCACTGTTTTTCCTGACAATGGCTTTAACAGAATCACCTTGCGTAACAGTCACCCGGTAGATCCAAATTCATTTACAAAAACGATGAATGTAGTTCAATTAAGCTTCCACAAGAAATCCATACTGGAAAAGATCATGATTACATTGTACACACTCATTTACGGCTTAGTACCGTACTCACTTCTTTCTCGGACAATATCCTTCCTCCGGTCTTAGTAAAAATCATTTTCACAATCGCGATATCAACCGTTGAATAACGTGGATACTATTTCAAACAAGCAACGGTTTTGTAGCCCCATCAGGTTAAAACAAAGCAGAATCCGCTGTTATCCTTGCACAAAAGGAAACCCAGAGAACGACATAAACAGCACTGTACCGACAACACAATGCAGCCCTTCCTGCACATGTGTCATTCACCCTGGCTACTATGAACTGAGAATTGTATTCGTAGAACCTCTTCCGTAGTCAATCGCGTGACTACCTTCTTTTTTGTGTCTAATTCCGTAAGCCTTTCCATTAAAGCAATGTCCACGGAACAATAGACCAAGAGAACACAAAAAAAAAAAAAGAATTCTTCCTGTGGGCGATTGTTTTCCATAAAATTTCCCACATCACCGACAAAGGATAACGCTCCGGACAAACATTGCAATAGCATATCATTGCATTTGTGTTTTCCTATCAGATTTCGTGCATCCTGTTCGTGCATACCACCACTGACTTAACGAAATTCACGCATTCCTTGCCACGAAAGAGCTTACCAACACCCCAACTAAGCACTTCGCCAACAAACAATTAAAGCCCTTACCATCGTTACCCCAGTCACATTATCGTAATCTAGTTAGAGGATTGTATACCTTGTTCAAAGGACTCACGGCCCGTTCCTCTCAAACCCCACGTTAAGTTATCAAAATCAGAGCGAATCATATTCTATGTCGTACATAGTGAGTGACTGAATATCCTGTCTCCACACGAGTGTACTCGTAGGTGTGTGTCCGTTTGTGTGTAGGGATTTGTGTAAGGAAATTTCCATTTCACACGCAAATTTCAAGTCAACAGATTCCTTTGGTGCATGCATATGCAATCGAGCAGAACTAATTGCGACCAGACCATATCGACAGGACCAGGACTCATAGTCATGGTGTACTACGAACAGGGACATAGGGGACATACGAGTACATATGACGGCTATTGGCATAGCCATTGAAGGCTTTAAATTTTGATTGCTATGGCAATGGTTGTATCATAGTTTTGCATGACACCAAGGATCAAAAAAGCTATGAGCACGAGTACAGCACGAGTATTCGTGAACTGATTTAGTTGACTTTTTGTGACAGGACACAGAGCAGAAACTTCATGTTACTGTGTTAGATGGGCCAACGTGCATACTACAAATCCAACGTGCATTGTCAAGTAATGATGGTTCATGAAAGGATTGCATGAGCTCAGGTGCATTGGCATGAGATTATCGTCAAACTACAATATGATGTGATGCATGGTAATTGTGCTGCCAAAGGCAGTGTGCTGATAAAATGTAATGAGAAAAGTGACAGGATAAAGGCCTTGTGTTCGCAGGAAGTGGAAGTCGACGATAGAGGTATGGCTATGAGTAGTGTTTAAGCATTATGTAAGATGAGAATTAGATTGAATAACCAGAGTCAGAGGGATCTAGAGGCTTAACATAACCTTGAACACTGTTGTGTGTCGTTAAAGAGAATTCAACTCACACAAGGGTGATGCCATTATGGCCGACACATAGGTTAGTAAGGTCAAGGCCGACAACGAAATCGACACACACACAGCACATGTTCACTTTGTCCGATAAACCAAGCTAGTTTGAGATCAGATTATCTGACTACATAGTGGTATTTAGGAAGGATTACACTTCTGCTAAGGACATCAAATTTAATTGGAATATAAAGGTTTACCTAGAAACACAGGTGTATGTGAAAGCTATCGGCTTAAAATCAGTTCAAACAATGCAGATCCCTTAAATGAAATTGTGGTTTGATTAACCTACAATGTACGTATCCCCTGATCCTTTTTAATACCAAGAACCTAGAGGATATAGGCAATCTTACTTACTCTTGCCTCGTCTATGGGAATGCCACCTTGGTGAAACTCTTATCACAAAAGCTCAATTCATGCTGTCGTGGATATGTTAACAAAGTTGATGGAAGCAAATTCGCTTTGTCCGGATGGAACACCACATGCATCCAACTTAACAACCATGACAGATAGCTTCCAAATGATCCCTTCATTTGACTACCGGAATGTGTTCGTTTGTTCCTTTACGTGCGTTGAAAGATGTATCAGGTTTCAAACCGCAAGAGGTGCCACTCACTTAAACCAGCAATATGGTCTCGTTTTAATTGACAGATACTCCTCTGTTCATTTGAATGTGGGAATTTCTTCATCTTCAGTTGATAAACCCACACGTACGTTGTACAAGCAGCCGGCTCTGTTTTGATTAGGATACAATTTAGGGTTTTGGTTTTGAGAGCTATCTGAATAGCTGAATAAACGAGAAATAATGCGTCTGCATGTAAAAATTCTAAACTTAAGCGTAAAAATCGGCAGCAACTAATAAGTACAGCATCCTCAAGGATATGGACGTGATTAGCGTAATCCAGGTTTTTTTTTTGCGCCAGTGATACTGACTGACCCCAAGTACTCGTAATATAGGTCCATGACGGTGAAAGGTCTGATGTATGAAGACAGATGGTTTTCTACGAGTAGCTGTTCCATAAACTACTGAAATGGAACGGCAGCTCGGATGTGATAAATCCGGTTCGGATAGCCCTTAATAGAAGCTTGGCTGTCCAACAACAACAGGCAACAACAGGAGTTCTGGTGCCATTGCATCAGATGGTGATGTTGACGTGTTTTCTTTCGTGTTAAGTGCAATGTTTAATCTTCTCACTAAATCGCGATGTGAAGCCCGCCTTGAAGGCATGTATCATCTTGAACAGAGAGTTAATTGCCGAAGGAGGGGATTTAGTTAACATATGTTTAAATTTAGACAAATGAATGGTACAACTGTATGCAATTCGAAAGCAAATGTTTTGAATGTTAGGTCTCCCAAGAGACCACCGAAAAAAAACGGCGAAAATCCTAAACTATTGTAAAGGAGATCCATCCGCGTCATCCAGGAAATGCGACGGAATGTACCAGGTGTAACAAGGATGATAAATTGCGGCATATACTAGTGCTACGATGATTGGTATCGAAAAGACAAACATCGGCTATTTGTATGCCGATTTGTCAATGATGCAAATTAAGGAAAGAAGCCCTTAATTTCAAGCATGTGAACTAGTGTCTTGTGATAGTCTGCACCAAGGATTAATTCAGGAAAGTTAGCCTGAGCGGCTTTCCTGAGACTTAGGACTGTTGTGTGACGGGGTTCTCGCATTTCGACATGATAGCACCTGGCGATCCCTTGATCAGTCCAACATTGAACTAGTCACATTAACACGTCAACATTGACTCGAGTGAACGAAGTATGACTGCGCATATTATCCCTAAGAAAAGGAAACAAGGTGAAAAAGTTTAATATTGGAGGACAGCAATCGCAAGAAACCGCCAGTTACGACGATCAAGTATCCCTTAAGTTTGTTCGACGTCTTACGCCATAAACATTTTGTCCTGAGATTCAGTTGCAAAGCAGCCAGTAAGCCTTTAGAGATGTCGTATCTGACGTGCTAAGATTCCTATGATCACCATTGCGAAAGCCGTAGTTTGAGGATGAATGCCGGTTTGCGCATACAAAAAAATGGAAAACGTATAGAAAGGGACCGCAAGGAAGGAGTAAAGCGACTTAACACAAAAGACGTGCAGCGGTTTGTTAGAAGGAAAGAAAGAAAACACGAAAGCAGGATAGGCGTTCTGAAATTTTACCACCCGGTAAAAAGAACACTTCAGTTAATGCTGAGTATATGTCATAGAAAAACGATTTCCGTAGGTTCCTAAACGGTGCTGTCAATTAACATTAAAGTTCGGTCTCAAGCTGTTCAAACCATTCAACCTGGGTATAAATGGGCAAGCATTCCGTTCACCAGATCTCGGCGAAGCGAGATGACTCTGTGAAGAACAAGAACCAAATCATCTCAAAAATATTCTCGGACGGAAGCATGATAAACGACTGGAACCTCAGCATTTTTTTCTCAATTCTAAGGAAAGTGTACCTTCTAGCCTGAGCTGCCTGTAGAGTCATTAGTCTTATCAACACCCGCTCCAACTTCTCTGCGTACTTGACAGACTTGTTGGTTGAGGCACAGGTCCACCCTAGGATTGGGTCAGCAGCGCAACAACCAAGTTCGTACCGAAGTGCTTGTGCATTACTTCACAGTAGTGGTCCCTGTAATCTTTACTAAAACAGCAAGAGCATGCTCGGCCATTAGCACAATGCTGCTCTACACCGTCATAGGACTCACAACCATTTACCAATTTCGAAAAGACGACGGCAAACACGCATCAGCTGACGTAACTCACAGCAAAATTGGGCGCTCAGAAAAGACCACAAACAGCCGCAACACATTAGCTGTGAAGGCGCTAGCATGGGATGGGTGCATAGAAAAAAATGATATGCTTTCGACAATTAGCCCTGCCCAATGAGTGAATTTTGCAGTGACGTTTAGCACATAAGCGTGTGTTGGTGATATATGCACGCGCTGGTCAACGAAAATCAAATACGCTATGCGGTAGCAGCTAAGATCTTAACAATTTCCGCAAAGGTCCGCAATGGGTCATTGACCAGAAAAATATGCCTTCAAGAAACAGCTGGACCAGGAAGGTGTCGTTATGACAACTGCGGCGAATGGTTGGGCATTCTCAGTTAAACCAGCAGAGTGACCGCACTTCTGACAGTAAAGTAGTCAGCAGGTTTTTCTCTGTGCATATATCCTATTTGAATAATGACAATGTTGGCGAGAAGCTTAGGACGTACACTGATTCAGGCAGCATCAGCGCGCTCTATGCATATGACACCGGCTCTTAGACAGGGAGATGAGATTCACACTGGACAACGGGCAAGATGTATACTTATCCCTGGCGATGGTGTGGGGCCTGAGCTAGTCTACGCTCTTCAGGAAGTTTTCAAGGCATGCGATGTTCCAGTTGACTTCGAGTCGTATTTCCTCTCCGAAGTCAACCCCGTGTTGAGTGCTAAATTGGAGGATGTTGTCGCTTCAATTTCGAAGAACAAAGTCTGCATTAACGGCATCTTGGCCACTCCTGACTACAGCGTTGCCGGCGAGCTGCAAACCCTCAACATGAAACTCCGTAACGAATTGGACTTGTACGCAAACGTCGTGCACGTGCGCAGTTTACCCGGTGTCAAGAGTCGTCATAAGGACATTGACACAGTCATTATTCGTGAACAGACCGAGGGTGAATACTCAGCTCTAGAACATGAATCAGTGCGCGGTGTAGTGGAATGTCTAAAGATTATCACCGCTGAGAAATCCAAGCGCATTGCCAAATTCGCTTTTGACTATGCCACTAAGAATAACCGCAAGAAGGTCACCGCCGTACACAAAGCTAACATCATGAAGTTGGGTGATGGTTTGTTCTTACGTTCATGCGAAGAGATGGCAAACTTATATCCTAGGATTCAGTTTGAGAAGATGATCGTCGATAATACCACCATGCAGTTGGTGTCGAATCCCAACCAATTTGATGTCATGGTCACGCCAAATTTGTATGGCAATATCGTCGACAACATTGCTTCTGGACTTGTTGGTGGCGCTGGTGTAGTAACCGGAGCATCATACTCAGCCAAACCTGTCGTTTTCGAGCCCGGTGCACGTCACACTTTCGCTGAAGCTGTTGGCAAAAACGTAGCCAACCCAACAGTTATGCTTCTTTGCGGTGCCAAATTGTTGCGTCACATCAACTTGCAACACTATAGTGACAAAATAGCAAATGCCATAAGTAAAGTGCTCCTCGATGGAAGAATTAGGACCAAGGATTTGGGTGGTTAGTCGACCACATAAGATTTCACTCGTGCCGTTATCGCCAACATCCACTAAATTGTTTCCACACAAATCTAGTATAATACTAGTTAATTGCTGTCTCAAAAGAGAAAAAGTCTTTGTTCAGGTTTCTCTGTTTAGTATTTTTCTTCATTTCTTTTTCTAAACTGTTTCCCTCTATTACCTACTCTATATCAACCAAACCTACCTTCATCTTCGAACGTTTTCAAGCTTTAAACTTTGACCAATGCATGAGGTTACGAAATCAAACCGTGTTGTATTAATTTTTAAAAATTCCCCCTTCCTAATTCTATTCTATTCTATTATAAATTCCTCACCCTTGCATAAACAGGAAAACGAGCTTGAAAAACGCACTTAGCTTCCGGAGATGGAGTGTAGAGCATCTTCTCCCATTTTAAGTTTATTGAGTATTATTCTTTGTTTGTTTATTATTTGAGATTCGTTTTCATTTCTTTTTCCTAAAACAACTGATGCCCAACCTCTTTTTATTTATTTTTACTTTCTCGATTATTTCTATTTATTGGACTTCGATAATCAAAGTTATTATGAAAGCCATACTGTATTTGTTGTCAATCTCTTTTAAGCACAAAAAAAAATATAATGCTGAAAATATTTAATTAGGTACAATTGCAATTTGAACAATAAATTTCGTAAATCAGAATAGGTGCATTTTAATTTAAGTTTTTGAACTGGATTCTGTCTGAATCGGCACTTAGTTAAGTCTTGAGAATAAATTTTTGTTTATGCTAGTTTTCGTGCGAAACAGTGTGAAATTGGAAAATAACCAGAGTTTCCGAAGCCCCGCATATTGTTCACAAATTGAAGTTGAGTATTATTTATTATGGGCGGCACATATCCACATTCCACTGGACATCAGTTGGGGATGTTTGTGAAATATTGAAGAAATTGCTTGTTTGTTAAACGTACATTGATCACCAGAATTTTGTTGGTTGCAAGTTATAGACAACAATGGTTGGTGTGTACTAATGTACGAAGTGTATTGACAGGTTTCCAGGTTACGAACATGACGAGAGAATACTCCGTCTATACAAGTTCGGGTACGAGAGGTGCAGATAACTGGATCATTGTTGAGACATAACCCAAATTCGGTCTGCATAAACTCGATCAAATGAACTCCATAGGATGACCTAAGATCGAGATTGAGATCATTCCCGAGGATCATCGGTATATCAGGGTAACAGAACTAGTCGAGGTCGGTAAACAAACGTTTCAATTTAGGAATGTATGCAAGCAGGTTGAGTACGAAGAATTGTCTGATTGATTAAATAGTTGTGTTGAAATGTAGAATGACACAAGAAGGGCACGTTTGCCGTTTATAATAGTTTCGACCGAGCAAATGTTTCCGATACCATCATGTGCTGTTGCTTTTCGTTTAACTTTCATCTTATATTAATCTCATCTCAATAGCTCGTGTTCGACCGACTGTAAAGCGTCAAAACTAATCATGTTTTCATAGATTGTAACTGCATCAGAACGAACAGTGTTCCGCTTGAATCTAGATGCTTTCCGGAAGCCTGGTATATCGAGCAGGCTATTGTTTTCAATCCAAGTCTCAGAGAAAGAGAGTAGTCTGGTAGTAGGAAAGACGAAGTCAGATGTTAGATCGATCGTTTAGAGACTGAACGTTAAATGTGCCCAATGGAATGGTAATTGGTGAACTCTGCGTGGAACGGTCTAGAAACGTTCGGTAATTGTCGCGATGTGTAGTCGCATAAGATCCGCTGGACGGAATGTCAGACGTCCTTACGTACAAAAATTCAACAGTACACGAAGAAGACAGTAAAATATGGAGGGGACAATATAATGGTGTGGGGATACTTCTCGTGGTAGGTATGTATAAAGTAGGCCCAATCCATCTAATTAGTGACACCATGACGAAGTTTGTGTACGAGACCATGCTAGAAGATGTCATGTTGCCTTTTGTAGAGGAGGAAATGCCATTTCGGTGGTGTTGGTGTTAACAATGATCCTAAGCACTCCTCAAATTTGGTAAGTGATTGGTGTTAATATTATACAGTGGCCCAGCCAATCACTCGAACTAAATCCCATAGAGAATCTTTGGGGTGACTTAAAAATGAGAATTCGGAAACAAAATTTTCAAAATACGAGTAAGACTGTGGCAAAAAGTTAAGGAATTATCCTATAGAAACCTCCATCTCCTCTATGCCCAACAGAATGCAAAAAGTCATCCAAAATGTTGATGGACATAGTGTTTACTGGTGGATAGATAGTATTTTTCAACTTTTTTCATTGCTTACTACTTTTTATCAATATTATATTAATAATCTGTCGTTCCTATTTTGATGACCCTTTGTTTGCATATATTCGTACAAAATTAGTATATTAAGTTTTATTTTATCTTTCACTTTGTATTCATGTTTGTTGTTTATGTGTTTAACTAAATAAAAGGCCCATACATTTGAATTTCAATTGAGATTAGTTTGAAAATAATTACTACGTTAAAAAGAAACTTTCTTGTGGGACACCTTGTCTTCAGCGACTGAACTGTTTACTAATTGTATTTCCTGTGTTCCGTTGTGGGTTTTAGAATATTCACTTCATCGAAACACTATAATGTCCGGTATCTTTTAAACTCTGCACAATGTATGTCTCGGTCGACCCCCAGTTTGCTCGTCTTGGGGAGCAGGTTCTGCTTAAGAGAACCCCGCTTTCAAAATGTGAATAGGCTGGAATACCCTATATTTTTCCTACAAATCGATTCGAGAACATTTGCAACTTTCCTGTGGCAATAATGTGCTATGACTTCGTTATTAAACTTATGGTAATGGCTCTCTAGGATTGGATGGCAAATACACACTATGCTATCAACAATGCTAATCGATTGGTCAATATAATACTTCAATTGCATTGAAAATGCTTCCTTCTTTACCGGTTGCCTTAAAAAAAAAATTTCTTGCGCGAATATGCTAGGTCCTAGCCCGATCAGTGTTGCCTTGATAGTGTTTATTTTCGACTAGTTAACATTTCATTCTCCTTCTATGTTTTCTGTTATTTGGTGCAAGCTGATTAAGTAATCAAACGTCAAATATGTATATGCCTGTTAAAAGCTTCGCTAAGAATGACCCTATGAATGTATACAGCCATAATACGTCCAATTCTTACCTACAGTTCCATCTAAATAAGAAATAGGCAGCCTAAGTGAGAAATATAACATCGATAAAAAATCCAAAGGCAGCCTTTGTAGATACTATTGGGGCGATGATGACATGTTCGTCTGATGTCTTAGCCATTACCTTACGCCTGATGCATATCGACCTATTCATAAAATATGCACAACGTATAGTGTAGCCGGCTCAGAGAATAAGACTGCTGAACTAGTCGTTCATACGGAGACAGTAAGATCTTGGAGACAATACCAAGCAAATTGGCGGGTTGTCCCACTAACTACACCACAGCCTCTGTAAATTTCATTAAAATTACTAACTAGAAAGAAAGGGTAAAATGGAAACAAGATTGAAGACTACGGGACAATCATCTGAGTGGTGATGTCTCTTAATCTACATGACTATGCCAACATCTCCCAGCAGAGCTTTTCTTGATTAGATAGGCTTGGCTTATACTAAGAAACTCGCTACCACAGTCCTAAAACATTGGTATTTTCACTGATAACCAATATACAATTTAATCTATTAATTCAGCTGGCACATTTTCAAAGCTGGTCGGACAATGCCAATCTTTACTCAATTTCCTTGCCTCCCAATCAAGTGTTACGAGTACCATCATCTGGGTTCCAGAACACCGCCAGATGAACTGGCAGGCGGACACCGGCCCTTGACGACTTACTACTATGAGTAGTCAAGGGTAATATATGCCAATACTTCCTCATGCTGGCCAGCCAAGCTTTGTATATCCTATAAAACCTTCTGTCGTAGCTGCAAAGATGTATGGGGTTGGGAAGAAAGTAATTTCGGTTTTTTTAGTGTGAATAAAACTTTTTTCTTAAATTGCATATGAAAAGAATAAACTTTCTTCTTCTGCTAATAGCTCCACTCCGTTCCGGAGGTTGGAAATCATCGACTGCTATGTTTGTTTGTTTGTTACTCTTTCAAATATGTCTATCGTTGAAAGATCTAAGTCTTCCAATACTTCTTCTTCGATCTCTCCTTGCAGAATTAATTTCTCATAATATGCCTAAGTACCTATACGAACTAGCTTTTCTTGATTAAATGAATTATTTCTCTTTTCATTGTTACTCGTCTTAAGACTTCATCCGTCAACGAAAGAGGCTAGTCTTGTCTTTTATAATTGTATGTAACATACCCACATTTCTTCTTTTTTCCTTATCGTTGGCGTTGTTAAGTGTGCATGTTTCTGGTCCTTGTAACAGAATCGACCAAACATAGCATTTGACCAATCTTATTTTAATGTTCACAAATTGAAGTTGAGTATTAAAGGGTCGGCCATCTAACGTTTTTTTTTTCAACTAGTACTTATTTCGTGAATGGTAACACTTAGCTCATGTCTGATTTGACAGATAATTATTTTTATCCTTCCGGTCAAACGACATCAGCTCTGCGGCTGATAATGCGATCTTCAAAAACAGGGCGCAAAACATCGAGTGTAGCTTCGGCTGTGTGGCACGTAGCGCCATCCTGTTGAAACAAAATGTTGCCAATATCCTCCTCTTCAATTTTTGTGAACAAAAATTCGTTCAACATGGCCCCATAATGATCGCCATTGACTGTAACGGCCACTCCTTGCTCATTTTCGAAGAAAAATGGCCCAATTGTGCCTGTGGACCAAAATCCGCACCAAACAGTGACTCGTTTTGGGTGTATTGGCTTTTCAATGTATGCGTGCGGGTTTTCTGTGCCCCAAATGCGACAATTTTGCTTGTTTACATACCCGCCAAGATCAAAATGAGCTTCATCTGAAAAAATGATTTTTTTGGCAAAATCGGCATCTTCTCTAAGTCATGATTTTCAAAGTAATGTCCCAATATTTCTCCGCGTTGTTCTAGCATATACACAATCATATTCGTTCAGCGGAAGGATAAAACTGTCAAATCAGACATGAGCTAAGTGTTACCATTCACGAAATAGGCACTAGTTGAAAAAAAAAACGTTAGATGGCGGACCCTTTATTTAGATATATACAATGTGTGTAATTCTTAAGTATTAAATTCTTTTTTCGATACTGCAATTAACCAGTTTTAGTAGCATTGATAATAAACCCATTGTTCTGTGACTAGTTATATAACACCGATAGATCTTCATTAAGCCTACAAATAGATCTTCAACCATGCCCATGGGTCTTGACAAGTAAAATTAGAAGAACTATTTTTTTATTTTCATTATTTCATTATTTCATTTTACAACTATTAATATACATATATCATTATAATAAAGTTTGTGACATTTTGTATTTTTTATACATAATTAGATAATGAAAAAAGTGTTAAATGCCACTTCAACTAAACTAAATTTTTCTACTAAACATAACAAATGTGGGTAGGGTGACTGAAAACATAGATTTAAAGAAACAAGAAAGAGAGATTACATTATTCAAGTACGAGTATTATACAAATAATCCAATAGTTGAAACAGAACAGGAAAATGTGATACATTTTTACAAGTGATGTATTATGTTAATTTTTCGTTTATAAGATAACTTACATCAGAATATCAGAAAAGTAGAATTCTATGCTGGAATAATTTAAATCAAAGAGACAAATTTGTACATGCTTTTCAAAATCTCGAGAATACGTTATTGATTTAATAAATAAAGGGAATTTGTTGAACAAACGGCCCGATGAAACCATGAATTTCGGTACAGACACAACAAATGAATAGTTAGTTCGTAGACTGTAATTAGAAAGTAACCTGAAATTGCGGTGACCAGATTTCGAGAAAAAGCAGTATAGATGTCTAACTGGCAAAATTTTCAAATCACGAAACAATGGAAAACAGGGATGACGATAATGTTTATTTAAAATTTTTCTCAATATCCTTTTTTTGTAAGATTAATAAAGCCTGTATTTTGTTCGCAAAAGTTCCTCCCCAACATGCAATGCCATATTGAAGTCTTGAATCGGATATTCCGAAGTAAATTATTTTAAGAAACGAAGTAGAGCAAATCTTTCTTAGATTAAAAAAAGTTTCAAAGAGTACTACGAAAATAGTTTTTTTTTTTTTTTTTTTTTTATATAATGAGCGCGCGCTCAAGGGGTTTGAGTACCCTTAAGGTGATTGTACACATCGCGGGCAAAGGAAATTTAGGGAGGAAGAAAAGGGAGGTACCGATGTACATTGTTTTTAAATATTTGCAAGTTATAACGACCAGGAAATACAGAGATCGGCAGGGCATTCCATAAGCGAGTTGTACGGCTTAGGAACGAATCACGATATTTTAGAGTACGTCCGAAAATGGGCGTGAGGGTATACTGATGAGCATTCATAGCGAGACGGGTGTTACGGTTGAAAGTTTGAATGGGCGGAATGCTACTGGCGATTTCAGTGGAGCACTGGTGGTGGAAATAGCGATAAAACAAAGTGAGACACGAGACATTTCGTCGGTGTTCGAGGGTGTCCATTGATTGACTGATATTAGTATCGTCAATAAGTTTTATCGCACGGTTTTGAATCCTATCTAGCAGGTGCAGAGATGTTTTAGGAGCACCTGTCCAGATGTGGGAGTTGTACTCCAATTTTGGGCGGATGAATGCCTTATATATTGAGGCCAGATCAGAAGGGGTAAAATATTTCTTACATCGCTTGAGGAAACCTAGACATTTCGCAGCATTTTTGGCGACATCAAATATGTGGTCATTCTAACGTAAGTTGTCATTGACACACATACAGAGAATGGAAAGTTTTTCGGTTTCGACGATGAAAGTGCCATTCATGGATAATGGCTGGGTGTTTAAATTTCGCTTTAAAGACAGCAAACAGCATTGTGTTTTGGAAGCATTAAATTCTACTCTATTGATAGTTCCCCATTTGGTTATGCTGTTGATATCGGAATTTAATGAGCTTAGCATACGCTGCCGTTCTCGTACTACAGCCGAAGAGCAGGGCCGTGAGTCCGGGAACGAATATGAAAAGCAGAGAGTACTGTCATCAGCAAAGGAATATATTGGATTAGAAGTAGCAGACAAGAGATCGTTAATGAAAATTAAAAAGAGTGTCGGTGACAGAACAGAGCCCTGGGGTACACCAGCATTTATTTTGTGAATATCAGACTTGAAACCGTCCAAGACAACTTGAATTGAACCTTCCGAAAGGTAATTTCTAATCTATTGAAGAAGAGAGTCGTCGATCCCAAATGCACGCATTTTCGACAAAAGAGCCTGATGCCAAACTCTGTCAAATGCCTTAGAAATATCAAGTGCAACTATCTTGCTTTCGGCAGATTGATGTACGCTTTGGTTCCACTTTTCGGTGAGACATGCCATCAAATCACCAGTGGACCTGTTGCTACGAAAACCGTACTGCCGGTCATTGAGAAGTTTTCGTGTTTCGAGATATTTCATGAGCTGACAATTTATCAGTGTTTCCATGACCTTGGAAAGAAGGGACGTAAGAGCAATGGGTCTGTAGGAGGAGAGAGAAGATGATTCGCCTTTTTTAGGGACGGGCTGGACAAATGCTGTTTTCCATCTGCTCGGGAAGAGTCCTAAAGTGTAGGATTGATGAAAAAGCTTACGCAGTGGTTTTGCCAGCGAGGAAGAACACCTCTTCAGAAGAAGGGGAGATATACCATCTGGACCAGCTGGAATGATGAGGAAATAGAAGAGCCTAACAGGTTAATGTGCAGAAAATTAGGTCGTAGTGTAACACACCTTCAAGCGGTATTTGATCCTGAAGTAAAATTTTGGTTCAATCAGATACCAGACAGAAATCAAGGAGATTCGGAGGGGAGTTGTGTGTAAAGAGGGTGGCGTATATATTCGTAGCAACAAGTCCAGATGAAGCGATATTGTCTAAGAGCTGATATATCTTAGAGTCAGATTTAAAAAGATCAACGACGAAGTCACTGCAGATAATTATGTGTTCATAGAGTGAATTTTGAAAATAAGGGGAGAGAGGAACAACTTCTGTTAAGATTATATGCAACGCATTGTTGCATTGAGTTATATCGTCAGAGATCTCTAGCAAAAGATATTCGATATCACTGTCATTTGATTCAGCCACTTTTATGCATTTAAGGGATTCGCTGTGATAAACTGCCACTCCACCAACCGTTGTGCAGGTGTATAGTGCCGCACAATTTTATAACCCGGAATGCTATACAAAATATTGGTAGTATTGTTTTCTGGTTCTAGGTCTGACTCATCAGACTATAACCAAGTCTCAACAACACAAATAACATCAATTTAGACAAGTTTAAACTACGAGCATTTAAGTAGCATATTTTAAACTCATCGTGTGCTTTAGACAATAATCTAACCATCGATTTTACTGGGACCCTACCCATGCTACCAGACTTTATTAAAGGACAAATCAATGAGAACTTAGTATTAGAAGCTAGTGACCAAATTAGAGACAGTGAAAGACAGAAAAGTACTGAGAGAGAAAAAAGTATAGAATGAAAGAGAGAAGGATAATAAGGAAAGCATAAAAGGTAAAACATAATATTAAGTTTCAAATTACAAAATATTTTAATGAATAAAAGAAAGAAAATATCGAAATTAAGTTTTAAATAACAAAAAAAAATTACTTTATATACAAATTCTAAATTGCTCCGCTTGACTACAGATGTGGTAGAGTAAAGAAAGCTGTAAGAGAGTGTTGTTGTTGTTAACACTTTCATCTCGGTATCATCTACACTCTTTTTTTGACATAAACAAAGCCATTACGGGTTTTTACAGAATATAATAAACCCTCTCGTCGTAGGAGTAGATTATGACGAAGAAGGGACCTATTGTCGGACGTAAGACGTAAGACGGACGTGGTCTTTTGGCGCCGTTGGTCCTAGTATTGGTGCTGTTGTTGCTGCTGCCGGTGGTAGTTGTGAGGTTTGTGTCCGCGCTATGATTATAATCCTCTAGTTGTGAAGAAGAGAGACCACTGTTTTTCCTATATGCTGACATAGTGCCTGACTTTTAACGTAAACCACCTGTGGTGTAGACTTATGATTACGGGATGCCCGTACATCCATAGGGGCAATGAAACACCTTGTCATCACTCTCCGTTATTCCATTGATACCAATTCGGAACAATGTTGCCGCACAAGTTCCACCCTTGGTATGAGTCGAGGCCAACCTAAAACCTATTGGGTCAAACCAACAGGAAAACCCTTCCCGCGACTTTGGGTTTAAACCACAGCCACCATGATGCTCTCACTAGGGGGCCTACCTCTTCAAGTCAGGCCCGGACCGAGATCCGGGGGGCTCCTGACTCCCATGGTACCTCCAACAAGACCTATGACCGAGAACTTGTGACTGATCGAATCGTAGCAACTTTCGGTAGCGTCATCTGAAGATATTTACAATAAGACCAGTACTTTGCTCTGTCCCCGTTTATTATTAGACAACGTCATTGATGGGCGAAGCCTTGATAATTGGGCGGGGGCGCCCTATATGCTGACAGCAAAGCCTACTGTTTAGAATGGGAGGAGAGTCGAATTGGCAACGGACGATCTCCGTTGGTAGTTTTGGCACTCAGGCTCTCTCCGCTGCAGATCCGCTAGTTCTTCTCTTACTTTTAGGTTTTCTTCACGCAATACAACAACATCGTTTTCACACTGTTGGACTTTACTACTCAGAGAGAATATTGCCTCACTTATTTTCTTATTTAAATTACTTTCAACTTCCGAAAGCATAGATATGAACTACGACATCAAACTGAGTTCCATTTCCTTCAATTGGGTAGATAAAGATGGTTTTATTTCATTGTTTTTATTTGATGCAGAAATCGATTTCATCTGGGAGTTGATGGTGGGCGATTTACCGGGTGTTGAAGAGGTTGATTTCTCTTTAAGTGTTTGAAGACGAGTAGTTATATTTGACATCATTACCGAGATGTGAAATAGTTTTACACTAATTGATATTCGCAAACTTAGAATTTTATGAAATTCAGATGCAAGAAAAAACTTTATGATTTGGTGAACAATATTTACGAGTAACAATGTGAAAGGGTAAAAAGAATGTAATGTCAAGAGCAAAATTTAAACACGTCTGTGCAGTGGACATATTACAACGTCCAGTGAAATCCTGAATTTCAACAGAAGGGTCACTCTAAAGCCCAAAGACAAGATGCAAGTAACTTTATGTAAAAATTAAGTACAACTTCGAATACTTACCTGTTGGTCAATAAATACGAACTCACCTAATACTAATACTAATTATGTACTCGTACATACTACAGCTACACTACTGCATTGTTGCTTATCATATTGCTGAATTTAAATACCAAAATTAGCATAACAAATATGTCCTATACATTTATGTAAAGTCAAAGTTATTTGAAATAAATTTAGTCCTATGTAGCGAGTCGAGAGCAGTGCTTTTCATTTTTCCCTAACAGCACCTATAGGTTATAAAAGTCACAAAATACTCAAAATATTTCTTCCTGATAATATTTTCACAGTGCTTTGTTAATTATATGTTCAATTGAGAATCACATGAGGGTCAGGATTTATTATTTTAATATGACACAAAAAATTCTGTTAAAATTCTGTGGGCAATATAATGTGATTCTTGTTATGGCAGGAAGTAAATTCTCTCTTACTATTAATTTAATTTCCACTATATACAATATAGTGACAGTATATGTACTTAATCGGTGTTAGGACACTTTTTTTTCGATGTGGCTGTATACAAATTAAGCAGTGAACGGCAGGAAAAAAAATGAAATTTAATAACAAAAGTATCTGTGGACAGATTTTCCAATTTGATAGATGATATGAATTAGTAAAGTGATAATATATTATATATATATTTTTATGGTTTTTAATAATAATGGAATATCATAACTTTATGGACGATAAACCTGCTGAAAAAAAATTGAAAATTATGGAAATTAATAATAAAGTTAGTTTACTTAAAGCTTAAAGCTTGGTACGAAACACCAATGACGAATGGGTCAATAGACCGGCGGGGCCGTTAATTTCACGTAATGGCGAGCAACGAAAACTGAATAATCCACCAGCAATGCTGAACAAGAGCCTCATCAGCAATGTGAAGAATTCCATACGAGTTGTGAAGAGTCCGATAACAATAGAAACGCAGCATCGAACTCAGCCGCGAATTGTTGAGTCCAGTCCAGTGCCGAGCGGTGGTAGTTGCCTCAGCACTGTCACAAACAAATCTCCATCGAACTATGTGCGTGTTTCGTGGAATGGCAAAGAACCAAAACCATCCTCACCCACAATCCCAACCGCAGTGATAAATAAGAACATTACGGCCTGTATTAAGGAACAACCGATGACAAAGTCTCAATCACCGCCAACAATAAATAAAATCATAACAACAGCAAACTCTGTAAAGGAGCCAGCAAAGGGCATGCCACTTTCGACGCCTATCTTTAGCAAGATCGATCGAAAGAAGTACCCGGAGCAGCAACAGCAATAAAACTTCCACCAAATTCAGTGACAATAATCGAACAACCAAAGGTACCCTGCCCAATTAACAACAACAACTAAACCAGTATTCGAAGGGTTACTGTGAATTCTGGTGCCGGTGCGGTACCACAATATTCAGTGACACCCATAAAGAATTTCAATAATTTAAATAACTCTGCACTGAGAATAACACAAATAAATCCACCTTCCAATACGCCCTCAAATACCAATAGCAACAGAAGATCAACATCAAACCCCGCAGAGACCATGAAACCAATTCAGCAGCAACAAAGACAACAAAACCAGCAACATCAACACCAACAGTAGTACCAACATCTACCAGTGCTGAAGCGCAATGTAAACAACGCGCCGAAAATCCCACCGAACAACAACATCAACAACAACAGTCCAGTATTGATGGTAAACACAACAAACCCAACGTCTGTAATAAATCCAAATGCTGCGACTATCAAACCAATTGTAACTGTTGACCTGCCACAGACACCTGGTTCACCGCCAGTCATCACTAAATCCTACAATACGGCACCCACTAAACGATCAGCTATCGACCAAACCAAACCATCAATGTCCATGTCAGTGATAACAAAGAATCATACGAGTTCTCTGAAGACTGTCGATAAGAAAATGTCACCACCGGCACTGCCACCAGCGGGTGCCATAATGATACGACCTAGTAGCCTTATTGTAACACCCATCACATGCACAGCACAGAATATCAATTCTTCACCATTAGCGGCACCACCATCGAAACCACCTTCGCGCACAATACCCACAACAGTTAGTTCAACGCGTGCTGCTTCCAAGCCACCAAAGACATCCACCAATCGGACATCTGAGCAGCCAATAACATCCATGGCAGCAATGTTTAATATGTATCCATTTATGGGAGCTCCACCCATGATGTACGACATGGATCCAACGGGGGGTGCATTCATAAATCCAGCTTACCTTGCCCAAAGACCGATGCGTTCATTGGAAAGCGCTAGCTACCCAACTATGACACCGCCAGTGTTTAATATGAATTTCCCTAGTTTCTCAGGTGGATCCATTACCCCCATTCAAAGTACCGCAACAGTTGCAAGTCCAACACAGAGTACAGGCAGCAGATCGACTAAAAGTCCCATCACAAGCACAGTGACCAGACCAACAAGTGCTAATAGAAGTCCCGCCGGTTTTATGGGCCTCCCAATCGATGTTGATCAACCACTACCCCCTATGTCACCTCCGGTCTATAATATGAATCATACCGCCTTCAGTAGTGACATGTACAACTTAATGCGCAGCCCACATACTATTCCAAGTCCTTCATACAGTCCAGTTCGATCTACGAAAAGTCCCAATACAACGAGGGCTAATCCTACAATTGAATTTCCAACAACACCTACACCAGCTACTACTACTTCTTCATCCCCCGTATTCCACATAGATCTAAATAATTTCGTCAAAGATCCCCTGAGTTATCCAAGAAATCCCTGCAATTCAATTACGAGTTCCACTTTCAGCAGCAATGGTCCCATCTTCTCTGTTGACAGCCCAGTTAAGAATCATAATCAAAGTCGTAGTCCTCCTGGCTCGTTTAAGAGCCCCAATAGCACAATAACAAGTCCAGCACAAAGTACCATAAGTGATGGATCATCTGTGTGTGAGGCGCAAAATCCACCACAATCAACCACCAGCGATGGCAAGCCTCAAAATGACAAAACAAAACAAACTACCGAGGAAGACCTAGAAAAAGAAAAGGAGAAAGAAAAAGAGGAACCAAAGGAGCCTCTCAGTGACGAATACAACACCCTTTTGGATGCATGTCGAGGTGCTGATCCTTCCGAAGACATGACCAAACTAATCGACACAAAACTGATTCGATACTACTACTCTGTGCATCCGGACTTTTTAAAATCTCGAGGTTTCCGAAAAGCAGTCCTAGCTGCCACAGAACGCATAAAAAAGGATCCGGATTTAGGGTATTATCATCTCAGGCCGGTTGTTGATGAGATGAAGGCACGCAAAAAGAGCAAATCGGTTGTATTCAATAACGATGAAGCGTCTGTGGCATCAGAAACTACTTCAGCGGGAAATGACGTAGAAGAAGACGAAACCGAAGACGATCGGATACGTAGTAGACAGATTAAGCAACTAAACAAGGCGCTGTACATACTGACGAGCAAAATCCATAGACTCGAAAATGAGGATGTCGATTTGGACGACGAAAATTCGACATACCTCGTCGTGGAGCGATACAAAAAGAGGGCATGTGAGATATACGACAAAATCTGTGATCTAACGGGCGAAAGTAAGAACGCATTGAGGCAGGTGAAGAAGCCAATTCGCTTCAAAGATACCGATTATCCAAAATTCAACAAAGTCGTTGAGGCATTCGTTAATCGCACCAAGGAATTTCCGGATTTCGTTGATGTCCTGCGAATGCTGGAATTCTGTAACGAGCGATACAATTTCGGTCTACTAAAGGAAGAAATGTCTATGATTGCTGAAGAAGCATTCATCAAGATTGGCAAATTGCTTCAAAATCGTCGCAAAGCCGATCTCTATGAAACGGTGTCTCACTTCATTAGTGACTACGATGATCCGGCAGCTAATGATCCAACTTTGCTAGCGAAACTTTCCGAAAACCAAAAAAAGAAAACATCCATCGGCTCCATCATAGATAAATACGCTCGCGAGCAAATAAAAAGAAAAGCCGAATGCGCAAATGCAACTGGTGATGAAGAATCAAATGGCACATCGGAGAGTTGCGAAAGCGATGAGCATTCAGACGATGATGATGATGAAGAGCACTCAAATGCCCACGATAACAGTGATAAAAAGTCCGACGAGGACACTGAAAAACATAAGAAACCCAAGAAGCCTGAAACATCAGATAAATCCGATAACTTAGAAAAATCGGAAAAATCTGATAAATCGGAGAAATCTGAGAAACCAACAACGAACGGCAATAAATCACCACAATCACCAACAACAAAACCACCATCAACAACATCACCATCGCCTAGTACGTCGGCAGCATTTAGAACATCACCACCACATGCGTTTGCATCACCGCCAGCATCTCCAATCCCTCGTTCAATATCACCAGCATTGCCGGTGCCACCATCACTTCCAACCCCACCATTGCAAATACCCTCATCATCAATTCAAACGCAACCATTAACGACGAGCGCATTGAAAATTTTCTCCGTCACCAGTCTAAACGAAAGCGTCTCCAATGCAGAAAAAGTTGTGGACCAGCTAACCGTCCCGTCTATCGATGAGATAATCATCTCCGATGAGGATTTATAGTCTTAAGCTAAATATACATAAAATTGTTGTTTGTTATTAATGGCATACCCCCGCGGATGGGCATGTTTTGAGACTGAATTTGTGAAGCAAGAAACTTGCAAATGTGAATCCCTACAACGAAAAGTCTTTTTGCAGGATGTACGAATAAGATTGGCACACTTGCCGTCTGTTTATTGCTTGAATTTTTCATTTTTCTTTTTTTTTTAACTATGCTATTTGACTAAGTTTAATCATTCCCTCTCAATCTAACTCTCCTATTGTTTGTTATTTAAGAAAATGAAGTCTATTGTACATATAACAGGAAAACCAACTATTGTCTATAACATATATATATTTTATAACTGAAATAGAATAAGCAAATATAAGATAAAATTAAAGGAAGTGGACGTTGTTGTCATGTTCGCAAAGCTAAAAAAAACCTAACCGCCATTAGCCAGAATCGATTGTGGAAGATAAAATGTATTCTTTCGCGACAGGATAAGCTATATAGATCCTTAATTCGCTTACTTCACTTTTCGATAAAGTATTCTGGAACCTCTTTTATCAAAGCTTATTCAAAAAAAGTTTAAGTAGTTCTCATACATACATAGATCATAGGTAAATTAGTCCTTGAACATGATACTGTACTTCATCTTCTTTAGTCTCTATATCAAAAACGGTCCATGATATGGTCCATATAACGAGAACTGAGACCTAATTTTTGGAAATATAAGGACCGTTGCTGCCACAAGCGCGAAGTCCACAAAACACAGAAGCATTTGGTGGGTGTACTCGTAATTGGGTTTCTTCTGGATTTGGCTGACTCCACAAATACTAATTTTACTGGCTCACTGTTATAAATTTAAATGTGCCATTTGTCTACATATTAACACACTATTACTTTTTTGACATACTGATTTATGTATTGTATGTACAACATTCCACTATGTAATATTCTACTATCTATTATTTATTTATTTATTTATTTATAAACATTAACAATAAATTAAAATCTATTATTAATACAATTTTTAAGAGCGCTAGCATCAAAGACTTTCGGCTCTTCGTAAAAGTTTTTTACAATAATACTTAGTTAATTGATATTATCTTATTTTGTATTATTTACTTGTATCTTTTTTATTTTAAGTTTTAATTTTGTGCATGCTAAGTAATTTATTTATAAGCTCAATATTTTCCTGGTTTGGATCTTGTAGAAGTTCCAGTATGTGACGTTGGCTATTATTGAAGTCATGAAGCGGATTAGCGGCTGAGAGATAGCAAGGTCCCAAAAGGTGTGAGATCGTGATGGTATTGCTGCATTTTGGGCATATCGGAGTTGCTTGTTTCTTTAAAAGGTGTTGATGTGTCAGTTGAGTGTGCCCTATGCGCAGACGAATAACGTTTAAAATGTGAAACTTGGACATGTGGCGAGGGTAATTTGGACTGATTTTGTTGGCGTTCAATGTTTGGTAGTGATGCTTATATTGATTCCACTCCTGTGCTCGGCAATTTTTGATTTTATCCATTATTAACCACTTGAGGTCTTTACTGGTAAAGGATTCAAACATAATTGCGGGAGAATTATGAACCAGATTTGCTGCATGGTCAGCGAGTTCGTTTCCTATAATGCCCACATGTCCTGGTGTCCACATAAGCTTTGTTTTGGATGGCGATTTTATAAGCATATCACGAATTTTCGCAGTTATGTTGCAATCGTGTCTTATGTTGAGGATAGCTTTAAGAACGGAGAGACTGTCAGTGCAGATGATCCATTTACCAGCAGTGTGAGAGAACTTTTTAACGGCTTCGTAGATGGCTTGAGCCTCAGCTGTGAATATCGAAGCTGTGTTTGGAAGGATACCTAGTATCATTGTTGATCCATTATGGGATGTTACAGCAAATGGCGGTTTTTGAGCCGTCGGTGTACAAAAACTTCCATCCTTTGGAGGTAAGGTTAAAGAAGATTTCCTGAAATGCCTTATTATACACTAGACAAGAGGTGTTTTCTTTATGGAACTCGTGGAGTTGCAGAATGATGGATGACGTATTCAGGTTCCAAGGTGGGGAGGATGGTGTGTATCTTGTGAATCGTTTAAACGGAACTTGTAAACTTTGTGCCATTTTTAATGAATTGTGTATAGCCGAGGGGATTCTCCGTTGCCGTTTGTGTTTTAAAGCTTGAGCTATGTCCTTGTCGATTATTGAGTCGGTTTGAAAAGACAGTTTGACAAAAAGTTTAAGTACCACTTCTAAGTATCTTTCTTCTATTGTAGGTAAGCCAGCCTCAGCCAGGATGTTTTTGATTGGGCTTGTGGGAAAAGCTCCAATGCATCTTCTTGCAGCTTGGTGATACGAGGGTTTAAATATGTTTTTTGTAGATTTGGGACAGGAACCATACACAGCTAAAGCATAATCTATCTTATTTAAAATTAAAGTCTTGGTAATATAACTTAAGGTATTGACATGCACATTACTTTTTTTTGAAGACAAATACTTAATGATATTGAGCCTAGATGCTAGCGATTTCTTAAGATCTAAACAATGCGGTTTCCAATTATATCTATTATTAACAAGAAGGCCTAAAATACTTAAATTAGTTACATTCTCAATTGTTCTGTTATTAAGAGATAAGTTTAGATTTTGACATTTTTTTTTGCGACAAACATGAAGGGTATTACATTTTTCTAAAGATAATTTAGAACCGGACATGGAAGACCACTCCGATATCTCCTCAAGCAATTTAGAGAAAACAATTTTAGTTAGATTGAGGTCATTGTATTTACACAATATGTACAATGTCGAAGGCGCAAGTGCTAAGAACCACACTTCCACAGCATTGACGCACTCTTCCAGAGAAAAAAAGTCGCCGGAAGGACAGAGATAGTACTTATAAGCTCTAAAGATAGGTAGGTAGGTAGAAGTGGCAGTTTTTATGAGAAAACCCCCTTTAGCATTTGTACCGTTTTGATACCACAACTTGTGAACCTAGTTGTCGACGAGTGTTCATGTTTTATTTCTTTATAGCTTATTAGAACCATCCAGTAGAGTTTAGGAAAAGTTCTCCGATCCCTATATTAGGTGTTAACCTGGGCACTGTGTCTGATCCTTGCCAGATCCTGGTCCTTGTAACGAAAGTGAGTAAGAGATTTTTTCTCATTTTCATATTTGCAGCTACGACAAAAGGTCTTATAAGGTATACTCGTAGCTATCTCGGATGCATGATCCCCATGATCCAACTCTGGCAATATCTTCTCTTGATCTGCTTAGTAATTCTGTTGTTCTTACTTTGTTATAAGTGGCCCACATATTTCTTGATATTAGGAGACTTATCATTCTACTTATATAACAGCCCAGGTTAGCCACCATGAAGAAGTGTTGATATATTTTGCCCTTGACCACTCCTAGTGGAATATTTATTTATATTATTGAGTCATCTAGAGCTGATACTTGCCTGGCAAGTTCATCTGCCGTTTCGTTACCTTCAATGTCACCATATTCTGAAAACCAAGATCTTACTGTGTCCATAAAAACGCCTTGTCGAACAGTCGGATTCTATTGGGTTGTACCATATGCAATGTCAGATTTTGTAGTCAAAATTTAAAAGCCAATATTATTTTTTCCGTTTGTATCTATGACATTCTTCCAACGTGATACAAGGTCAAAAATTCCCTTTTCGTAGAAATGCTGAATTTTTGAGGCAATGAAATCTTCAAAGGCTTTTATGACCTCTGCTTGGTTCCGGTAGACCTTCTGTAGGCAAAATGAATCCAGATTGCGGAAAGGATGGTAATCTGTTGGGGAAATATCAGGAGAGTACGGTGGATGCGAAAGAATTTCAAATCCCAACTGCAACAGTTTTTGCACCGTTACTTGTTAGGTATGGGGTCTAGCATTGTCATGCAAAAGGACCGGACCGTGTCTATTGAACAACGCAGGATGCTTTTCAGCCAATTTGACATGCAATACTCGTATGTCGATTTCCTCACAATATTTGATAGCGGTTATCGTTTCTCCTTCTCCGTTTCGGTCTTGGGTGTGTGTTTTGGTTTTCATCTGCATCCAACCACTGCCCAGTTCTTTTACGATTATCATACAGTATCCATTTTTCATCACAGGTGACTATCCGGTGCAAAAACGGTTCAGTTTGGTTTCTTAATGTAAGCGATGCACAAATTTCCAAGCGCCGTAGTTTTTTGGGATTTGTTCAGTTCATGGGGTAGCCACTTATCGAGTTTCTTTACCTTTCCTATGAGAGAAAGGTGTCGACTTATCGTCATTGCGAATACTCCCATGCTTTGTGCAATCTCCCGCATTTGATTTCGTTATTTCCGCATCCACAGTTGCTCTTAAAACATCGCTGTCAACTAACGTTTCCGGCTTCCCACGTGGTTCATTTTCGAGACTGAAATCTCCCTAACGGGACTTTCCAAACCAATATCGTTCGTTCGTTTACCGCTACATCCTCAAATGCGTCATTAATGTTTTTCATTGCCAACAATGCATTATGTCTCATTTTAAATTCTTAAAGGAAAAGAGTTCGAATTTGAACAAACAACGATACTTGTACCGAACCCTAAAATTCTCACACGTGAAGCGCACGTACCACTTTATTTTATAAAAAAAATTTAATGTTCTGGCACAGATGTACAATCGAGAACTTCTTATTTCCGGCTGAGCGAAAATCGAACATTTCATGCCTTATAGTTGCCCATCCAAAAGCTGGGCTACTTCAACTACGGAATCCTATATGAACACCCACTTTCCTGGTTGTATTATTTCCGGCTGAGCGAAAATCGGACATTTCATGCCTTAAATTTACAAGACTATGTAAGGCTTTGTTTAAAAGTTAGAATTGCCCATCCCTACTGAAGCAGACAAAAGCTGGACTACTTCAACTACGAAATCCTATATGAACACCCTGGTTGTAGCGATAGAGGCACACAGCATTTTTCTTCCAACAGGGAACAACATTTTCCCTGTGAGAATAGATCCTCCATCATTACTTTTATTCGTAATGAATCTATTGAGTCTTCCTATAAATCACCAGGTTTTAATGGTATTTTGCACATTTTGTTTTAAAACTCGCTGGTCATAGTAGTCCCATGGTTGGCAGTTATATTCAAAAGCTGTCTATGATTAAATTAAGTGCCACATTGCAGGAAACGAATTCGAGTGGTTTTATTCGAAAAGTAGGTCGGCGAGGGCTTGAGTTCGTGAAGGACTTCAGGCCATCATCAGGAGATATGGCTGATGATATCTCCTTTGTACTCCAGGCACCGGAACGCATTATGGAAATCCACATCCACAACAGCCTAGAGGACTCTCCTCTATCCAAATCTCAACATCTTAAAGCCACATCCACGGAGATGGCTCAACACGAAGTAGTGCGAACAATTGAGAAAACTCTATACTACAAGGAATATACATTACCTGCCTTCTTAGACATAGAAGAAGCTTTCAATAACTTATACACCGAGGCTATTTTAGAATCTTTTACCGAGCTAGGCGTAGACGATTCCATTTGGCCAATAGATTATATCTGCTAATAAATAGAATTATTCATGCAACTCTCGTCGACAGTTATGTCACAAAGATCGTGAACAGGGGACCTACCTAAGGACGAGTAATTTCTCCTCTCTTAAAGGCGTCACGTACACGGATGATGTGGTAATCCTAGTATCAGAAAAGTTCATTTCTGTAATAAGCCAACTTATGGAAGGGGGGTTTGTAATTGTTCAACACTGGTTGATAATCCAGCTATAGCTAATCCACTTAATCCGAAATTATGCCTTTTACCACGAAAACGAAAACACAAGATTTCCGTCTTGCCAAATTAAAGACCAGTCTCTGTGTATCAGATTCAAATACCATGGCATTGTCTTTGACTCAAAGCCTAGCTGAGAGCTAAATATTGAACAGCGGGCTAAGAAAAAATGCTTAAGTTTCTATGCATGCAATAAAACCCTTGGTATTGTAATTGATTCACAGTACGTTTTCCAACAGTGCTTCTTTGCGCTTTTAATAGCATTGTTGTATATTGTAAGGTAATCCCTTTATGGTGATCATTGACATAAAAGAGTCATCTTCCTGAGCTTGGACATATCCTCATTCTGCCATACCTGAAGTTTCATTTTACTGCACTTGATAGGGCATGGAACTTTAAAGGCAACATCAAATCCGCGTTCAAACGTATACACTTTAGCATCTATTAGATCGAAATAATCGTTAATATCTAGATATAATCGTCATTTGTGGGAAGTGTTCATTTTCTTCTTTCATTCGAAGAAAACGGCGGTTAAATCGCATAGAGAACTCCAAAAAGTTTACGTGTGTCGTGGTTGATTCCGTCGCATGAAGGAAGGCCAAAATCCTTCGAATACGCTGAATTGGAGGCATTGCTCGATGAGCATCCGTACCAAACGCAAGAAGAATTTGCTTTAGCATTAGAAGTTGACCGCCAAGCTATTTCCAAGCGATTGCATGCTCTGGGAATGATTTAAAAACAAGGAACTTGGGTGCCTTATGATTTGAAGGCAAAGGACGTTGAGGGTCATTTTAACGCCTGTGAACAACTACTCCAGTGGCAAAAAAGGAAAGATTTTCTTTATCGTGACGGTTGATGAAATATGGATTCATTACAGCAACCCAAAAAAGAAAAGAAAGTCATGGGGATTTGCCCGATTATGCTTCTACGTCGTCGACTCGGCCGAATATTCATGTTGCGAAGGTTATGCTGTGTAATTGGTGGGACCAGGTCGGTGTTATTTATTAAAAACTGTTGAATCCAAACGAAACCGCTCATATGAAGACGTCAAAAAATGACTTGATTCGTGGATAGCCTCAAAAGATGAACACTTTTGAACTCTGCCGGAAAGATGGCATTTGTATGATTATTTATAACCATTTTTTTCAAAATAACGTTGCAATATCATTACAAGTAATTGAAAATATCAATTAAGCCCAACTCAATTAAATTCATGTAATTAACTTAGGAAATTATTAAACAAGTCAATGTGAAAGACATTCGTTGTCTAAGTCTTGTTAAGTGCAGAGTTAGTGTTCACAGTACTTGAGCTTGTAAGAAAATACAGTGATAATGAACGATCAAAGTGATAACAATTTAGAAGTGCAGTGCGATCGTGATCATTGCAATAAGAGGAAATCAACAGATATTTCTTCACTCGAAGTTCCCGAAAAAATAAGGAAGACAAACAACAACCAGTCTAGTTCACCAATTTTTTGAGAAGAATGTAAGTCAAAACCAGAGATTATTTATTTATAATGAGGTATGTTTGTAAGAGACGAGTAGGCGTTTTTTTTCCAATAAGTCAGCATTAGAATTTTAAAATGTTACAGTTGAAAATAACGTCGAATTTTAAAAGTACAAATTATTGCACATTGTGCAACTTCATGACGGCACTGCAGATCAATTACCCCCCTGTTATCATCATCCTTCCTCTCCTTTTCATCACACATCCGTCCATCCCCTAAAATAAGTCTAAGCCATGCACCATGCAGCTAAAACCCACATTCCTTGCAACAGTGGATTTCCTCATGCCATCAGCCTTGTTGCATGGAATGAAACTATATGTATGCAGCATATACTCGTATCTATAATGGTACTTTAAAAAGACAAAACGTATTCTAGATTAGATAATCTAGTAATAATTTTACTACGGTAATTGGTTGCTGTTTTATACAAGTAAAAAAGTTGTTTTACATCGCTTTCGCAGTTTAGATAGGCTTTAACTTCTTCCTTAGATATTGTGTCGTTTGCTAGAAAACATCTTCTTATTTCTTTAAGGATGGGGTATCTTCCGATGAAATGTATAACGTCTTCTCTCTCAGACAAGTTGCAAAGACTATATTAAATTGGTAGATCTGGATATAATTAAGGCGTATTAGTTCGCCTCTCATCTTAAAAACAGCCGAGATTAGTTCTTTGCTGTTGTCATTGTGGAAATAATTTTTTTCTGACAGATTGTGTTTTAAAACGCTGTATGTAGCTCGGTGAACGGACGATGAAGCCATATTTACGCAATCAACTCTGTATTGTTCATCTACTTTGGCAATAAGATTGTCAAGCACATCCTTGCGGTATCTCTCGTTTCCATCAGCTAAATTGCATTCGAATCTGCAGTACGTTGCTAGCTCTTCGATATTCCTTTCGATTACCTTCTTCGCAATAATTTTTGAAAGTTTATCGTCCGACATTCTAAAACTTTTATTAAATAATCTACATGCAATTTTATTGATTTAATGAAAAGCGGTGACAGTCCTGCTTCGATATTGATCATATAGTTTGGTGTTGTACTTGGTAAGCTAAAGCATCATTTTATGTAGTATCTAAGGAGTTTCTCTACTGTTTCATATTGGCAGTATCCCCAAGATTGAGCTGCGTACATCATAACAGATTCTAATATAGCTTGAAAAACCTTGTAATTTACGCTGTGGTCAATTAGTTGATTTGAAAAACATTTTTTCCATGTAGCTGCTATGGAACTTTTGGCTTTTATTAGTCTTTCCTTTAGATGAGGTTCCATACTGAGATTACTAGCAATTGTCACCCCGAGATATCTATAGGTTTTCACAATTTCAATGGGCTGTCCGTTGAGATGCCATTTTTCGTTTCTGCACTCTCTACCCGCTCTCTTCTTAAAGATCATAATTTTTGATTTTGTTAGGTTAACCGTAAGATTCCATAATTGGCAGTACAAATCAAGACGGTTAATCATTAATTGTAAGGACTCTGGTGAATATGCAAATAGAACCACATCGTCTGCAAATAAAAGTGCCTTTATTAAATGTTTCAGTTTTTTTTTTCAGTTTTCAATGCATTTTATTTTCTTAATCACTAACTCTTACATACTAACAAAAAATGCTTAAATGCTAGCTTACAATTACTTAACAATCTTATACTAACTTACTGGCCCCAAACAGGGACTCTAAGCTACTCTGAATACTTATATCTATGTCTTTCGACTTTATGTACATTTTCTTTACTAATATTTATTTACTATACTTAAAGCTAAGAAAAAAATTTGAATACAAAAACTTAGCATATGGACAATTTTTTATTTTTTATAAAAACTTAGTATCTAACTTAAAATCAACCTTAGTCTACTTAACCTACATACACAAAATACACATAAACACACTTAGACGGTGTACACAATAATACACATATGTTAGTATATACCTTTATATACACTACACATGTATATATTACTTAAATGCTAACCTAAACCTATGTAAGCTGGCCATCGCTATTTACCAAGCAAATATATTGGTCAGCTCTGCCTCATTAGTGAGGCTGGTCCGTAATTGACGGAAACGACGACGAAACATCTTCTCCATCATTCAACCACCAGAAATGCTGGTGCTACCGAACGACATCCCTCTTATCGCGATTCCCCACCACCCTACTGAACCTGAGTCGATCCACACTGCCGTGTGCGATGTCTCTGTTGTAGTTGAGTCGCCTGTCCCCAGCTGTCCGAGCGACATGGAAGATTAACGGGACCGCTGATATATCCTGGATCAACCCTTTCTGATCTAGGTAGAGGAATGCTTCCGGTGGAACGAAGCCGTCAGATCGCACACTCTCGCGGTAAAGGTAATTGGGGTAGTAAGCCCCAGATATCAGGTTATTCGTCGAGGTCATTGCTCTTGCAATGTGCCTTCGAGTCAGCTTAATTACGAAGTTGTCCACTCTTATTAGGTTCGCCCTGTTGTAAAGGACCTCATTAGGATAAAATTTCTTGTACTCCGAGTCTGGTGTTCTGTACAAGCCCTAAGGCAAGCCCTCTCAAACACCCGAATCTTTTCCATTAAGCTTGCTAGTACATTGAACCACACGGGACAACCAAATACCAGCATGGGCCTGATAAGGGCCATGTAGCAGATTACCTTTACCCTCGCATCGAGTTGGCTGCTATAAAACAGTCTCTTTGTAAGGGCAAAAGCGCCTTTAGCTCTGGCCAGTGCAGCATCTACATTTTTGCCAAAATACAGAAACTGATCTAGCCAGATTCCAAAGTATCTGTCTACATTTCGACAGGCAAAAGGTTGTCCGCGTTGTCCAACGGTAGAGAACTTTCACCAATTTTTTCTGGTATCCCTAGAGGCTCCAGACAACGGCGTCCTAAAGAGAATGGTTTCCGACTTCTGAAAGTTGATTTTCAACTTCCAGTCATCGCAAAATCGTCTTATCTTATGGAAGTCACGCTGCAAGAGAGTATTAATGACCTCGATTTTTTGACCTGTTCTGTACGCTACCACATCGTCTGCGTACGCAATAGTATGGGGAAGTGAACCTATCAAGTCGCTTGTATAAGTGTTAAATAGGATCTGCGAATTGACCGCGCCTTGCTGAAGACCATTTTTAATTTGAAAAATTCCAACAGAAGTCACATCACCATTCTTCACGATGAACTGTCTGTTGGTTAACATATTATAAAGAATGTACAAGAGTGGTTTACTGATACCCAGCCTAGTCAGCTTATAGAAAAGACCCTCTAACCATACGGTGTCGAAGGCCTACTCGAAGTCAACAAGGCATTCACCAGTGAATTGGTTTCTGACTTTATTCCATTGGATATCGGACACCAGGTTAGGCGCGGCATGTGAGATATCATGTCCCGCCTTAAAACCGAATTGATTATCCGGAACTATATGTTTGTCCTCAACCCACCTAGACAGAGCTCTATTGATTACCTTTTCAAAAACCTTACTGATATTCGGAAGGAGACTTATCGACCGGAGATTCGCCGGATTGGATATATCCTTTCCCTTTTTGGGGATAGGTTGAACCACCGCCGTTTTCCAATGCGCTGGATAATGTGCATTATTCATCGTATTATTAAACAGGGTGGTGTAAATGTCCACCGCTTCTAGAGGAAGATGTCGAAGCACGATGTTCGGAATACCATCGGTCCCCACTGATTTCTTAGCCCTGATTGTGTCGAAGATCTCATGGAGTTCTTCCTTCGAAATGAATGGGGGTAGGTCACCCTCTCTGGCAATGACATTATTTACCATATTTTCGTCGCTAAACCGGGTAAAACCAGAGCCGTTGGACCGCCAATTCTCTATTTCATTTCGAATGCAGGAGTTATGCATCAAGACGCGACTGTCTAGGTCGTAATTAGGGCCAATGGTATCAGTGGCCTTGTATACTTCCTGGAAAGTCGCCCCTATGGTCTCAACCTTCTCCTGCGGATCCTCGATCACAAAAAAGTCGTCATCATCAGCGGCCTCATTTGGATCAATGCCTGCTATTGTCAGTAACCGTTCGTTGTCTGTTGTCCGGGCTATTTTAAGACACTGAAGGTCGTTTTGATTTCTTCTCCGAAATAGTTTATTTATTTGCGGAAACATATTCGGGTTGCTGGTGTTTACAGCCCGAACCTTGTTGTTCCAGTACAAACTTACAGAAATTCTGTAATTTTCTTTTATTAGCGTTTGGATATTTTTAATCGACGACTTCAGTGTCCTAATCTCCGGGTTTTGTCGGTCAGTTAACTGCCTGTACAAGTTTTTAAGTCTTGTCAGAAGTCTACTTTTCTGTCGGTGCAGTGCGTCAATAGTAGGATTGCGGAACAGGTCTTCGTTAGTCGTACGTCGATACCTCGGTATTGTAGTGTCCATAGTTTGTTTAATTGTCTCGTCCATTTGTTTTAGGTAATTGTCGATCTCCTCGTTTGACAAATTCCTATTGGACGGCGGGTGGAGCGTGTTCGAGAAGAGCTCTCTTTTCAAGGTTGCGGAGAAGCGTGTCCATCGAGTCTTACTGTAGTTGTAAGAATATCTTTGGACAAACTCCTCCAATTCCGCAATTTCGTTGGGAACTTTAATTTCGGTGCTAAAACCGCAATGGTCGCTGTCATACACGAATGTGCGCAGACAGTTTAATCTTTGTAAGTTCGTACCTGTAAGTCGTATGCGTTCGTCGTACAGCAGTAGATCCAAATAACACCCGCCTCTGGGAAACGACGGGTTATCGTCGCTTTAAGACCGAGTCTGTACATGACATCGTGCTGACCCCCACAATCGAGTAGTATCGTTGAAATCCCAGCCGATTATAAAATAATTCTCCCCCGATTCCAGCCTCAGAAGTCGAAAAAACGTGTCGAGCTCTGTTATAAATTAAGTGTAAAAAGGTATGTAAATGACGACTGCCTCCAGCACCCGGAACCTACGCAACACTCCCTTGTACGCTTTGTGAAATTGAAATCTTCTTTAATGAAGATCGCGACACCGCCTCCACGTTTGGATCTGGGACGGTTTCTTCTTCTAACAATATAATTATTGTACTCCAGTTTGTGCTTATCGGTTAGCTTAGTTTCGCTAGCGAAAAGCACATCAGGAGTTTGGTCTTGTAGTAATTTAAACATTGCGGCTCTTCGTTCAATCCTAATCAGTGAATTAACATTCACCGCAAGGACCTTCAAAGTTTGCTCCACCATGTGCGTACCCATTACGACATGTGTTGCGTTAGGCCCGGCAGCAGCGCATAGATCTGGTCCACCCGCTTGGCCTGTTCTTGTACCTGCTGTTGCAGCTGCCCTTGGATTGCGAGCAAGATGGCCAGCATGTTAGGTGCAGCTTCCGTTGTTCCGTAGCCCCCCTACCTGACGCCATTTGGGCGTAGGAAATTTGGGACGTGACGGCTGGTGTTTGTAACCTAACAGGTGAACGTTTGACCTCCACCTTCTGCTGCCGAGCCAGTTTTGCTTTTTTAATGTCGGTGAACTTAGGACAACCCCGATAGTTTGCGGTGTGTCCCACGTTCCCACATAACACGCACGAGAGCTGCGTCCTATCGGATGCTCCGTCCCTACCCAGAGCACACTCCTCGGAACTGTGGTTCTTTGCGCACTTCACGCATCGAGGCTGCATTTGGCAGTTCGACGCGGCGTGCCCGAACCTCTGGCAGTGAACGCATTGTATAACGCCTTCGCTTCTTTTTAATTTTTCCCAGTGAACCACCTGATAGTCTAGGACATTGATACTCCGTAGACTATCCAGACGGCCTTCGGGACTGAGCTGCACCAAGAAGAACGGCAGACTCCGTTTCTCCCGCCTAGCTCTAGCTATGGTAAATGGCTTTACCCCCACAAACTTGAGTCCTTCGCACTCCTTCTCTTTGAGCAGTGCTAGGATCTCCTCAGGATCAGAAGACGGTTCCAACCCCTGCCTTTATTAAATGTCCTGCAATCTCTATTCCTCCAGGTAGAAAGTCGGTGAGGTCATCGATGTACAAAGCAAAGAGATATGGGCTTAGTGTACATCCCTGTCTTACTCCCATAGTTGTTTCAAACCATTCTGATATTTCGGTCCCGCTCCACACACTCGATTGGTTGTCCTCGTATATATTTTCGATAATCCTCCCAAACTTTTGGCTCATTCCAGCGTTATAAAGTTTGAATATTAAAGCTTTTCGATCGATATTATCGAAAGCTGCCTTGAAATCAACGAAAAAGGCGAATAATTTCTTTTTTTGTTCGAGGAATGTCCCAGCAATGTTTTGCAGTACAAAAATGTTGTCTACGGTTGAATAACCATTCCGAAAACCTGCTTGGAATTCTTTGATCAAATTGTTGCTTTCGATCCAAATTGATAAACGCTCATTTAAAAGTTTTGTGAAAATCTTGTAAGATGAGTTAAGGAAATATATTCCACAATAATTTGCGGGATCAGCTATATTGTCTTTTTTGTGAATCGGATATATTATCGCTTGTTGGAACTGTGGCGGTAGGTTACCTGTTTCCAGCATCCCATTGAAAATATCCGCTATTTTGTCGATAAAATTACTTGTCGCATACTTAAAAAATTCAATGGGAATCCGATCAACTCCAGGTGCCTTCCCATCTTGAAGTTTTTTCAAAACGTTATATATTTCTCCCTGTGCAATAGGTGCATCTAATATTTCATTTTTAATTAATGGCTTTGCGTAGTGAAACGGCAGTATGCTACTTTGAGGGTTCAGCAGGGTTTGAAAGTGGTTCACCAGTGTCCTTACGTCTAGCTGAGTGCCAATTTGGGGTGCTCTACAGTTGAATTTTTTAATTGCACACCAGAACTCCTTTGTATCTTTGCAGTTCACCAATTTTGGAGCCTCGTTTTCAAAAAATTTTTTCTTTTTCTTCATACATATTTGCCTAAAAGCTGTATTTGTTTGGTAGTATATTCTTTTAAAGAACTGCTCTCCAACTTTTCGAAAAACTTTTAGCCATCCAAAAGATATTCTTCTCGCTTCTTCACACTCAGTATCAAAACATTTTTCTTTAAAAATGTATCTTTTTTTATAAGCTTGTACTTTTGGGGGGTAAGAAATTTTTTATTAAATTGACGATATCCATTATACGAGTATCAAGTTGAGCAGTTGTCTGCAAGTTGAGATCGAGTTTCCGTCTATACTCAGATGCATTTGATTCTTTCCACATCAGCTTATGGGGTAGTTGTATCGTTCTTGTATCTTTTCTTTCTGTCGGTAAAGTACCAAACTCGGCAACAATAGGCATATGGTCTGAGAACTGCTGCATCAAAACTACAAGATCATTTACTAAGGATATCCATAATCCTCGTACCAAGCAGTAGTCTATGACTGAACATCCTTGTTGTCCTATGAACGTATACTTTCCACTGGAGTCTGAACTGCTTCTTCCATTTAGTATATGAAATCCATGAGAATCACATAATTCTAACAGTTTTAGTCCCTTTGCATTTGTGGTTCCATCTGCTGATTTTCTCACTTTACCTGCGAATCTATTTTCTCTTCCCTCTTCTTTTCCTATTCTGGCATTTAGATCACCGATGATCATCATATCGTCGTAATTACAGTGTTCAATTGCTTCAACTAAAGCACCAAAATCTCTTTCCCAGTTGTTACAGTTGATATAAATTGGTGGTATATATAGTTTGCTTGATTCAATTGATATTTTTAAAAGTTTAATTTCATATACCGATTCAAATTCAAAGGATATGTTGTGATTAGAACTATGTTTTTTGTATCCAAAGAAGCATTCCCCACTTGATCTTCCTCGTGTATTTCGTTTTAAAGCGGAAATCCAAACAAATTCGAAGCTTTTAAAATGGTTTAAATATAATTTATAATCTTCTTCTACTACAAATGTTTCATACAGAAAAATAATATCAAATTTATTTATAAATTCAAAACGTGCTCTTCATCCGGCAGTTCCAAAAAAAATTATCCTAAATGTCTGCTTTTGCAAGGAAAAGAAGAGTAATATTAGCTACTATGCAGGAGTAACATCAAACCTCCTAACACATTTGAAAAGGAAACACCCGGTAGAATACGAGAGTTACCTAATACTGAGAAAAACTGAATGTGAAAACCGATATACGAGGGGCGTTCAATATATTCTCGGTATCGAGATGAAGGAAAATGCGAATTCAATTTAAATTGTTTTTATTTTTCAATATAATCTCCCCTAACATCAATGCATTTGTTACATCTTGAGATAAGCTTTTTTAAACCCTCAAAAAAATAAATTTCCTCTTTCTCTGCAAAATACCCATTTATTGCCGACTTGAGTTTTTCATCATCCGAAAATCTTTTTCCACGAAGACATTTTTTCAAATCCGGAAACAGGAAATAATCACTAGGGGCAAGGTCTGGACTATAGGGTGGGTGTTGGATTTCTTCGAAACCACAATCTCGCGCAGCAGCCTTGGAAACTCGCGCCGTGTGAACAGGAGCGTTGTCATGAAGAAGCAACACACCCGCTGCGAGTTTACCCCGTCTTTTCTTTTTAATTTCCTCCCGCAAATTATGCAAAGTGGAAGCGTAGGATGTGGCGTTGATGGTTTCATCTTTTTTTTTGTCCTCAATGAGCAAGATTCCCTTTGAGTCCCAAAAAACTGTGGCCATGAGCTTCCCGGCAGACGGAGTGACTTTGAACTTCTTCGGGGGGTCTGTTCCTTTTTTATGCCACTGCATGGACTCTAGTTTGCTTTCAGGGTCATAGTGGTCGACCCATGTTTCGTCGCCAGTAACAATTCGATCCATAACACCGTCCGCGTTCTCACTACACATCTCCAAAAGCTCTCTACAGCATGCGATTCTCACTTTGTTCTGAGGCGCTGTGAACATTCGTGGCACCCACCTTGCACTGACCTTTGAAAGGTTAAGATGGTCATGAAGAATGGTGTGAATGGTACCAATTGAAAGCCTGGTGATCTCTGCCATCATTTTCACCTTTATTCGGGCATCCTCAAGAACAAATTTTTCGACTTCTTTTACGCTTTCTCCCGTACAAGCAGTAGCCGGGGCGCCGGAGCGGAGGTCGTCTTCAATGCTCTCTCTGCCTCTCTTGAACTCACTTGACCACTTTTGCACAGTTGATAATGAAGGTACGGAACCCTGGTAAACAGCCACCATCTCTTCATGAATAGTTTTTTGACTTTTTCCTTGCTTAGTGAGAAATTTAATTACAGCGCGATGCTCAATTTTCACCATCATCGTCTCAGTTGCCATTATGATTCTGTTTAACTAGAGATAAAACGCGAATTAATAATCACATTTATATGAAATTTTACATGAATGCACTAAAATAATAGTATTACTTGATAAATAAGTCAATTTATATATACAACCACAGTTTCACCCCGATACCGAGAATATATTGAACGCCCCTCTTAATTCCAAAAACCATAGTTCATACAGGGTCTCCTCTAGCCTTAATAGAAAATCCATATTTAAAAAAATTATTATATAAACGACTCAATTTAAAAGTCCCCGGGAGAAAAATAACAACAAATCTTTTAAAAACCA
The DNA here is from genome assembly GCA_949129095.1 of Volucella bombylans. NCBI lineage: Eukaryota > Metazoa > Arthropoda > Insecta > Diptera > Syrphidae > Volucella > Volucella bombylans. The sequence goes on from CASBSA010000020.1 coordinate 125,335, forward strand.
GATTTCGAAAAATTAAAACAGAAATGAAAAGCAGTAAATATTTTTGTACAACAGCCGATATCTGGTCAACCAAGCACAAAAGTTTTTTGGATTATACTTGTCATTGATTAGATAGTGATTTAAAGAGGAGGGCATTTCAAGAATATGAGCTAGAGAGTGATTCATTTATAGAAAATGAAGACAGTCACAGCGATGAGGATGAATCTTCTGACACTGACAGTGATGAAAATGCAAACAACATCGCAAGAAATAATATAGAATTTCGAAAGCCGGCTACTGTAGTTTTGACTAAACACTTTCGCTCCGCAAGGCACACATTGAATTTAGTCACCACAAATGATTTTATGTCCGCTAATCGGTAACGCAAATTCAGCAGGTAGAAAATCAACTCTATGAATTATGCACAGAACTGGTATGTAGACATTTTTCCATCACTAAACAACTAATGAGGCCACGAAAGGGTTTATTTCGGTCTGTTAGTACCATCCTTGACAACTTTGAAGGTAAAAGCGAACAGAATGCTAAACACAGATGTACTCGTATTACATGACACTCTGGCACAAATGCAAAGGAGCCTTCTAACTCGGTTTGAACCATTCTTCTACCTAACCGATTAGGCCCATGATGCTATCGTCGCAACTGTTTGTCATCCTTCAGTTAAGATATGCTGGTTGAAGGCATTATCTGACATAACAAACGTAACAAAAACAAGTATTTTGAATGTACCATAGTTGACATGTATGTGAGGAGGAGAAGTACGTCAGAGCTGGCAATACTGGTAAAAGTCCAGCAGTACGTGAACTTACATACCATCGCGCAGTGCTGTAGCAGTCGCCGAAAGAGCCGCATTAGTTTTTGGCAGTCGCTTTAGATTTCTTATTATCTACTGTTATTTCTTATTGTCTTCTTTTATTTGTTATTATTTTCTTTTGCATTGGTTTCGACTATTATATCATAAATAAAACATTACATTTGGGGGCTCAACCACGCCACGGGTCAATTGTGAAAGCCATGTACAGAAAATCATTACACATTTAATAAACCAAGCCATATAAAGTTGAAGTGCTGTTAAGTTGCAAATAATTTACTTGGTTTGAAAGGGTCTTTATGTGTAAAACTGAAGAGCAGCGCAGAATATAATGGAAAATACACAGACACCGAATAAAGCCTTAGAAGCACTCCCAGCAGTGGAAGAGAAACAACCATATAACACGCGGTCAAAAGGGACAACGGAAAATAAAGACATATCTGTAAGGGAGAGTAAAAAAAATGTTGAAAAAACGGGTTTGGCGACTTCAGTCAAAGTGATGAACATAGAAGAAAGAGTAACACAGAACAGTAAAACGCTAGAAGAAATAGTAGAGTTGTTGAGCATGCAGTGTCAAGCCGAACAAACTAGAACGAATGAAATTAAAATAGCTCCTGAAAGTTTTGCAAAAGTCGTGCCGGAATTCGACGGGCAAAATATACCTGTTGAGCATTGGTTTTTTAATTTTGAGCAAAATGCCGATGCGTATGACCTAAGTGAAAAGCAACGGTACGTGCAGGCTCGTAGTAAGATGGAAAAAGAAGCTGCATTGTTTTTGAATTCCGTGTTTGTGGGCTCATACGCCGAGTTAAAAAAAGTGTTGATCGACAAGTTCAAGCGTACGTATACCAGTGCTGATATTCATAAGAAACTTCGTGAAAGAAAGAAAAGACATGAATATATATTGCGTATGCGTGAAATAGCGGCGCTAAACTTTGGTGTTGACATCGGCTCAGTTATTCGTTATATAGTAGACGGATTGAATATAAAAAACGAATACAAATATAATATGTACGGTAGTAAGACATACAGTGAACTACAGGAAAAATATGCTATATATGAGCAGATTAAAGAGAGCGAAGTAATGCACAAAACGTCAAATATCGTTGGTAAAAAACAGGACTATAGTGGCAAAATAACGCATTGCTTTAATTGCGGGTCGACAGAACACCTAAGAAAACATTGTCGGGCTGAAACTAAATGTTTTAAGTGCGGTGCAAATGGCCACATGTCAAGAAGTTGCGTCCAGGCCGAAAAGAGTGTGAAAGTGGTCCAAAACTGTAACCGCTTCAAAACAATCGCGCTGAATAATGTAGAAGTTCATTGCTTGGTCGACACAGGTGCTGATGTGTCGATTATCAAAGAATGTGTGTTCTATAAACTTACCAATATTGAGCTGAAAAAGTCCACATCTGCGCTTCGAGGCCTAGGCAGTACAAAGACAACACCGACTGGAGAATGTGATGCTACGGTACTGGTAGATGATATCTACGTGCAGCTAAAGTTCGTAATAGTACCTGATGAAAAGTTGGAGTACAACGGTTTACTCGGCTACGATTTCGTGTCTAAATTCTGTGTGCTTCTGGATGACGACGGTTTCCATTTTACCAGGAAATCGACTTGGGAGGAGAGCGATTCACCTAAAGAGCTAAGTATATATAATATTGTTGAAACCGAAATTGAAATAAACACTTCTCCGTAGTTCCAGCCACTGATTCGCAGGTTGATTGAGGCTTTCAAACCAGCGTCATCGCTTATAAAAAGCCCAGTAGAACTAAAAATTGTTGCAAATGAGAAAATGACGCCATTCAAACACCAACCAAGCCGATATTCACCTGTCGAGTGCGCAGCTATCAGAACGCAGGTCGATGAATGGTTACAAAGCGGTATTGTGCTTAAATCTACATCAAACTTCGCAAGTAGAGTCGTTATCGTCAAAAAAAAGGATGGTTCCAATAGAGTCTGTGTAGACTTTCGTCAATTAAACTCCATGGTGCTGAAGGATTGTTTCCCTGTTCCACTGATTGACGATGTACTCGAGAAGTTACAGGCAGCTAAGTTTTTCGTGATCATGGACTTAGAGAACAGTTTTTTCCATGTCCCTGTTGAAGAGGAAAGTCGAAAATATACTGCTTTCATTACGAAAGAAGGTCTTTTCGAATTTAATAAGACACCGTTTGGGTTCACCAACTCCCCTGCTGCGTTCATCAGGTTCATAAACTGCGTCTTTTAAGATCTTGTGGCCGAAAACGTAATGCAAATGTATATGGACGACATAATAATCTATGCTGAGACAGTGGATAAATGCATTCAGAAGTTAAAGCGAGTGCTAGCGGTAGCCGAACGTTTTTCTTTGTCCATCAAGTGGAAAAAATGTCGCTTTTTGGAAAACAGATTTCCTTGGGCATACTGTTGAGAATGGAAGAATCTGGCCTGGCCGTGATAAGACATGTTCCGACTGTTCCGACAAATATAAAACGATTACAATCGTTCCTGGGTTTGACCGGTTTCTTCCGAAAATTTATTAAATGTTACGCCCATATAGCTCGTCCCCTAACTACGCTGTTAAAAAAAGATGTCGAGTTCAAAATTGGCGCTGCTGAATTGAATGCAATCAACCAGCTGAAAGACATGTTGTGTCAGGAGCCGATACTAAGGATCTATATGCAGAATTCACCCACAGAATTACATACCGACGCATCAAAAGACGGGTTCGGAGCAACTTTGTGTCAGCAGTTCGAAGGGGAAGTTCATCCAATATTCTTCTGGAGTAAGAAAACTACACCTAGCGATTCTAAACGGCACAGATGTCTCTTGTTTTTTAACGTAAGTACCTGCCGTGTGGGCTTAAACCTACGGGATGCCCATACATCCATGGGAGCAAGGATACGCCTTGCTATCGCTCACAATGATAATCATTATTTGATACCAATTCGGAACTGTGTTGCCGGCACAAGTTCCACCCTTGGTATGAGTCGAGGCCGACCTAAAACCTCTTACTGTTCTTAGGGTCACAGCACCCAGCACTTATTGCAACTCCACATTGAGTCAACCAAAGGAAAACCAAGGAAAACCAAAAGGAAAACCAAGGAAAACCATAGGAAGACTCTTACCCGCGATTTTGGGTTTAAACCACAGCCACCATGACGCTCCCACAAGGGGGCCTACCTCTAACAAGTCAGGCCCGGACCGAGATCCGGGGGGCTCCTGACTCCCATGGTACCGTGATTTAAGTCCTGGTAGGGACTACCGGTGGTCCAGCCGCCAACAAGACCTATGACCGGCAGCTTGTGACTGATCAAATCGTAGCAACCTTCGGTAGCGTCATCTGAAGATGTTTACTATAAGACCAGTACTTTGCTCTGCCCCCGTTCATTATTAGACAACGTCATTAAAGGGCGAAGCTTTGATAATTGGGCGGGGGCCCTCTAAACGGCACAGTTACATTTTGGAAGTTAAAGCAGCTTACGAGGCGATTTAGACATTACTTGCTGGGCGTTCAATTCAAGTTAATCACAGATTGCGCCGCGTTTACACAAACTGTCCGGAAGAAGGATGTTCCACGCGAGGTAGCCCAATGGATTTTAGCCCTTCAGGATTATACATTCGTATTTGAACATCGTAGTGCTGAACGTATGAAACACGTTGACTGTTTAAGCCGGTTTCCCTGTGTGCTTGTGGTTGGATCTGAGATTGCTGCGCGGTTAAGGATAGAACAAAGAAAAGACTCTTTCGTTAATGCTGTTTTGGAAATTATTAAAGACCGCCCTTATCAAGGATTTAAGCTGAAGGGAGACATTCTATACAAGCATGTAGGTGGTCTCGATCTTCTTGTTGTCCCAAAATCAATGGAACGTGAAGTAATAACAGAAGCACATACAGATGGTCACTTCGCAGTTTCTAAAACAATGCACAGCGTACAGCAGCAATTTTTCATTCCACACCTGGAGCGTAAAGTTTCACAAGTCGTTTCCACATGCATAAGGTGCATCATGAATAACAAAAAAGGTGGCAAGCAAGAAGGATATCTTTACCAAATAGATAAAGGCAGTCAGCCGCTACACACCCTTCACCTGGATCATTTAGGACCAATGGATTCAACAGTGAAGCAGTACAAATTTATATTGGCGCTAGTGTGCGGATTCTCTAAGTTCGTGTGGCTGTACGCGACAAAATCTACAGGAGCGGAAGAGGTCATAAAAAAGCTTGAAGAATGGTCGAATGTGTTTGGTATACCTTCCAGGATAGTGAGCGATAGAGGAACTGCCTTCACGTCCACAGCTTTTGAAGAATTTACTAAACAGCGAGGGATTGAGCATGTCTGGACTACAACTGGAGTGGCAAGGGGCAACGGCCAGATCGAGAGGGTGAACAAAGTTATTTTGTCGGTTATGAGCAAATTGTCATTAGGGGACACTACGAAGTGGTATAAGTTCATCCCAGAAGTCCTGCGCGCAATAAACACACATATCCACTCGTCCACACAGAAAACACCGTTTGAACTTATGTTTGGAACAAAAGGCAACAGTAAAATTACCGACAAACTCACAGCTGTATTGGAACAAGAGATGGCAGAGGATTTTGACAAAGCAAGACAAGAAATTCGTCAACAAGCCAGAATGCAGATACAAAAAGCCCAAGAAGTATACAAATCCAATTACGATAAAAAGCGCAAAGGAGAACACGTTTATAAGGAAGGAGACCTGGTTGCTGTGAAGCGTACTCAATTCGTCGCAGGCAAAAAATTGGCAAGCTCGTTTTTAGGTCCATACGACGTTATTAAGGTTAAGAGAAATGGCCGATATGAAGTTAGAAAAGCTGCGGAAGTCGAAGGTCCGAATGTTACGTCAACAAGCGTAGACAATATGAAGCTGTGGAAATATGTCGAATGGAATCGGGACATCTTGTCTGGGACAGACGACAGTGATCAGGATGACCGAATGTGAGGAGGAGAAGTACGTCAGAGCTGGCAATACTGGTAAAAGTCCAGCAGTACGTGAACTTACATACCATCGCGCAGTGCTGTAGCAGTCGCCGAAAGAGCCGCATTAGTTTTTGGCAGTCGCTTTAGTTTTCTTATTATCTACTGTTATTTCTTATTGTCTTCTTTTATTTGTTATTATTTTCTTTTGCATTGGTTTCGACTCTGAACTATTATATCATAAATAAAACATTACATGTATTGCCGAAAACATCACTTATATGCACCTTCACTTAAAGAGACGATGCCTACCTTGAATATAATTTTTGATTTCGGCGTTGATAATTCGAATTCACAAATTGATATATCTGAAGACGTGACGAATACCTCAGACGACGAATTTTCCGACTTTTTTTTAAAAAAAAGTTCCTCAATGGATATTTTAAGACATTATCCTTTAGTGTCGAGAGTATTTGCTCGATCAAATTCTCCGTTGACATCTTCAGCGCCAGTAGAGAGATTGTTCTCGCTTGGTGGCTCAATTTCAACCTCCATGACATGAACTTTGAGATGCTGGTTTTGTTGAAGGTAAACGAAAAATTCTTTTAGTGTTTTCAATGTCATTTCTTGTTAGAGTTTTAATGTTTATTTAACTAAGGAATGTGCTTTTATTTTGTAATTTGTTACCTGTTTCAATTCGTTAAATAATGAATATATAACATGCTATGTAATGAATTATATAAAAAGTAATGGACGATGTGTTTCTCGTTAATTACGAGTATTTCGAAAATCAATTACTTTTTTCAATTAATTGTAATGGGTAATTGACAAGTAATTGTAATTGAAAGACTTCAATCACTCATTACATGTAATTGTAATTAATCTTGTAATCACAATTACACAAAGTAATCATTACTTCTCAGCTCTATCCTATAATCATTTTATACAATGCCTGAGAAGCGACAGCATCGCTTGCCAGCGAGCATCTAAAAAATCTAACGCAAAATCAGTAAATACTCGTATTCGCGTTAGAAATGGAGAGGGTGATTTGGCACGTAGGTGCTTATAGTAACACGAGTTGGAAAGCAAAACATATATTTATGTCCCTGATATAATATTAAACTTATTGTCGGCAAGCGGCAGCCTGGACAAAGGACTCGAAATGGTACCAAATAGAAACTTATATGAGTTGTAGAGGTCAGGTTTTGTTGATCTCCAGGCAAGTGGAGATCGATACAGGTTATTCTATAAAATTGACAAGAACCAACAACGGACTGGACTTTGTCAATAAAGGTGTGCAGTAGTTACTAAGAGCTAGTGAAATACGCCATCAAAAAACAGTGCCATAAGCCCCCCAAAAAAATGGAGGTACTTAACGCAACATGCGTACACAAGTAGAGCATATCATACTATGGGCTGAAGCTGTAAATACAGCAGTCTACGTATGAAATAGAAGTAGTTCATGTCAAATATCCAACAAAATAGTGTTTGGTTGCGAAAAAGAAAGTAAACGAAAGTCGTAATATCTAAAAGATTTGCTTTTGTAGCCGACTTAAATGAGCCTACCAGCTACGAAAACGCATTTAAGCCCCAATCGGCAAAGAAATGGAAGACTGCGATGGGGATATATGGGGACCGGTTGATTTGCCGTAATATTGAAAATTTATACCTAATAAGTGGGTGCATAAATTGAAAAATGGTGAAGTGAGCAGATATAAGGCACGACTGGTGATTAAGGATTTAATCAAAAGTATGGCTTGGATTACATGGAAATGTTCAACCCTGCTGTGTTAAAATTTGGTCTTTGGGAACGATTTGAGCTGCAGTTAAAATCCTCAAAATATTTCAGATTGATCATCAATGTTTTTTTTTTGTTATAATGAGCGCGCGCCCCAGGGGTTTGTGTACCCTTAAAGTGATTGTACACAGAGCGGGTAAAGGAAATTTAGCAAGGAAGAAAAGAGAGGTACCGATGTGTATTGTTTTTAAATGTTTGAAAGTTATAACGGCCAGGAAATACAGAGATCGACAGGGCATTCCATAAGCCAGTTGTACGGCTTACTAACGAATCACGATATTTTAGAGTACGTCCGAAAATGGGCTTGAGGGTATACTGATGAGCATTCATAGCGAGACGGGTGTTACGGTTGAAAGTTTGAATGGGCGGAATGCTACCGGCGATTTCAGTGGAGCACTGGTGGTGGAAATAGCGATAAAAGAGACATTACGTCGGTGTTCGAGCGTGTCAATTGATTGACTGATATTAGTATTATCAATAAGTTTTATAGAACGGTTTTGAATCCTATCTAGCAGGTGCAGAGATGTTTTAGGAACACCTGACCAGATGTGGGCATTGTACTCCAATTTTGGGCGGATGAATGCCTTATATATTGAGGCCAGATCAGAGGGGGTAAAATAATTCTTACATCGCTTGAGGAAACCTAGACATTTCGCAGCAATTTGGCGACATCAAATATGTGGTCATTCTAACGTAAGTTGTCATTGACACACATACAGAGAATGGAAAGTTTTTCGGTTTCGACGATGCAAGTGCCATTCATGGATAATGGCTGGGTGTTTAAATTTCGCTTTAACGACAGAAGACAGCATTGTGTTTTGGAAGCATTAAATTCCACTCTATTGATAGTTCCCCAATTGGTTACGCTGTTGATATCGGAATTTAATGAGCTTAGCATACGCTGCCGTTCTCGTTCTAAAGCCGGAGATCAGAGCCGTGAGTCCGGGAACGAATATGAAAAGCAGAGAGTACTGTCATCAGCAAAGGAATATATTGGATTAGGAGTAGCAGACAAGAGATCATTAATGAAAATTAAAAAGAGTGTCGGTGACAGAACAGAGCCCAGGGGCACACCAGCATTTATTTTGTGAATACCAGACTTGAAACCGTCCAAGACAACTTGAATTGAACGTTCCGAAAGGTAATTTCTAATCCATTGAAGAAGAGAGTCATCGATCTCAAATGGACGCATTTTCGACAACAGAGCCTGATGCAAAACTCTGTCAAATGCCTTAGAAATATCAAGTGCAACTATCTTGCTTTCCCCAAATTGATGTACGCTTTGGATTCGTTCCATTGAGGATTCGATGCACTCAAGTGCAGGCGGGGACAAAGCACAATCTGGGAGTGTTGAGCTGGCCGCAAAGTGTGCAGCAAACAGATTGGCCTTGTCCAAAGAGCTGATAACTGTAATGTCATTGTGAATGAGCGTTGGGATGGAGGATGAGGCTGAATTTCTAATGTTTTTGACAAAAGACCAAAAATTTGTACTGCCTTTGGGATATTCCAGTCTTTTTTGCCTCAGTTTTTGGTCGTATTGGAATTTCACACGCTTAAGAAAGGCGTTGCAGTCATTTCTGTCTCGTTTGACCTTTTTTTGTCTAACCCTTACAACTTCTTTACAGCTCGAGTCATACCTCTTTTGGTTTGATACTCTTCATCCGACGAAGAATAAAGGATCTCATTCCAGAGAGAATGGTGTCTGTAATCATATCAGCAGCGGCATCTACGTCGTTATCGATGAATCATAACGACCAGTTAAAATTCCTAAAGAAGGTGTTAAGACTGCTCCAGTTGGCTTTCTCGTATTGCCATACGGTTCTTTTAGGAATTATTTCTCCAACTGTGTGGTCGGTGTACGAGAAATTAGCTGATGTGACACAGTGGTCCAGGTATTGGCGGTATGACTATCAACGTCTGGTATTCGCGTGCGCTCATTTACAATCTGCGTTAGGTGTTTTCCGCAGCGAAGATCTCAACACACCGTCCTTCGGGTGTTGTCTGTCCAGAATGTCGAAGCCACCCAGAGGATACTGGGATGCAATTATTTGCATGGAGTCAGACAGCGCATCAAACTCATTAAAAGTCGAATTGCTGTCCAGTTTGGGGCTTCGGTAAATAATGCAGTAGTGGATAATTTGCTAACGGAGATGGAATTTTAACCAAATGAAGTTGAATTTCGGATTGGAACATGGATCACATTGCGATGAAGTTTGGTAAGCTACTCGCACATCACTACGCATATAAATGGTGAGACCGCGGTGAAAGAAGAATAATGACACTAGTTCGTAGCCAGGTAGCTTCAGATCAGAATGATCTGAGAGGTGTGGGCGGGGATCTACCTTTGTTTCGCTAAGTGCCAAAACAGCTGGTCTGTACTTACAGACGTTCACGTATGCAGAAAATAGGTTGCTTTTAGCTCGTGGGACCCAAAGGCTACGACGATAACAGTGGGAAAATGTGCAACTTGCAAATAAGTCTCTATGAAACAGTCGTCAAAATGCTGGAATAAGAAGTTTAGCAATTTTCTTCAAAAATTTGAGTTTAAATGAGTGAGTCTGACCCATGTGTGTTTGTCAGTTTTTCCAAAGGGGAGACAATGTTGCTGGCAATTTACATCTATTAATGGCGGCATCAAGCAAGAAAGATATAGACACGGTGTTGGTGATTGATTTTTGGGGTTGAAAATAGCACGCAGGACAGATGGGAGGGGATTAGGTCATCAAGCTGCTTAGGTTCAACATTGAAGATGCCAAAACAATGTCCACACAATCCGAAAAACAATCCAGTACAATGAATAGAAGCGCTTTTGGAGGAGCTTTTCCTTTTCGAAAAGCTGTGGGAAGCATTTGCATGACACCGCATTTTTTTGCTGTTATCTAAGCAGACATTTGTAGCAGCCGAGTGATGCCGACATTGGTGCAGTCAAGCGTATTTTCAAATATATAAGGGGTACCATAGATCACGGTATAATCTATGATAACGCCAATCAAATGTATATTACTTGTTTCAGCGATGCTTATTATGCTGGCTATGTAGAGAAGAGGCAATCAACAAACGGCATGGTTGTGATGCCATGTGGAGGAGTTGTATCTTGATAGTCAAAATAATCGCAAAATTGTGAGTGAGGGATTTGTTATGATAGCAAAAATCTTTGCAAGAGCTAATTTTGGATCAAGATGTGGTATCTACATTATATTATTTACCACAGTGCAATCCAATTAATCAAAAATCCTCAATTTCGTAAACGCATAAAACATATCGATATAATTTTATAAGTGAAATTTACGAAAATAATTTGTTTAGGCTAGAGTACATATTTTCTGAAGAGCAAACTGCAGATATGCATTTGGGGCATGGGTAATCATAATCATTAAGTTGAGTACCACGATTTAGAAAACAAAACTACGAGTACTAACCTAATTTACGAGATACCCTTTCAGACAGTCGGCATAGCATTTTATTTAGATTGATAAGATGAATAACGATACGTAGCGATCCAACAACATGATGATTGGCGACAGCAAAACGACACCCTCACAGCAAGCAATAAGTAAGAACCACAGTAGAACTCATGGTAAGAAGTGTTTATACCAGAGCGATGATCAGTGACCCAATTTCAAATCGTTTAAATGGATTGGCACATGGAAGAGAAGAGATAAACATTTTATTGATCGGCGGAGCCATTTGACTGGGATTGTTGCTGAGCTGGGCAGCCAAGGTATGGGCGTTGTATAGCCTACTAAGGAGGGTGGCGGTGTGGGACTGGATGTAACAACACAAGACTATAAAAGGGAAGTATCTGGGTATCCAGAGTGAGAAGTCAGGTAGAAGTCATGGAGCAACGACGGCGATCTATTGGGTTAAGACAAGTGCCGTAGATTTGTGTATTTTAAATTAATAAAAATTATATTGTACTCTTAGTAAATATTGTCGAGTTTTCTCTATTACGTTAACAACGTTGGTCATTGGATCCTACATGCATACTTACAAAATCTTAATTTAAAGAAAAATTGCATAAGATGAAACAATCATTCAAAGTTATTTGTACATAATAATCATCGACCTATTGCTAATTTTTGAATTGTCATTCTTCAAACATGTAATGCAGTATCTTACGAATACCGCACCCGATATTGATTCCATAGGCTGAAACCGTGGTTTGCTTGGCCGCATAGACCAACGACTTCAAATAGTACGTTAAATCACACGTTCTTGGAGGCCACATGTATGACCATACGAACACTTCCTTCAATAATGCGATTGTTTTGCCAGCGGTGTGTCATATACCACCATCCCGTTCAAACAAACTATCCTTCAAACCATGTTCGTGCAGTTTTGGAAACAAAAACTCGTTGATCATGGCTCTGTATCTAGCGGCAGTGACGGTGACATTTCGATTTTTTTCGGTTTTGAAGAAGTACGGCGATTGATAGCTGGTGGATCACTACTTCGCTCCTGGACAATTTGGCTGTAGAGGAAGCCAATGAGACGGAAGTCAGCCTCATTATTGAACGAAATTTGATGGTAAAAATGTGGATGGATTTGTAATTGTTCACGCCAATCAATTCAACAATTCTTACAGCAATTGAGTCTTGTAACCGTTTAAATCAAGATCCTTGCTAAAAATCTTCCACAAAGTCGATGTACACAGGTCAAATTCTTGCGCACGATAACGAATCGATGAATTACAATCTTTCTCAACACTGGCTTTAAAGCCGTGACATTTTTTTATCTGTGCGGACTGTGCGCATTTTTGCCTTCAGTCAGTGGCTTGGAGCCGCTGTTGCAAATGGCTGGCTCATTTGATCAACTGTGTTCACCGCAAAATTGGCGTAATACCCTATAAACCTTTTTTTAGTGAACACTGATTTTGGAAATAGGCACCATTTGAGGCCACGTAAAATTTGAGAATTTTTTCTGCATTTTACTCTTTTGAAGAGTTTCTAGTTGAGCTCTGAGGATTTCGTAACATATGTTGGCCTTAAGTTGTTTGAGTGACTATGATTCAGGCGGAGTCAAGTCAAGTGATCGTGGTTGCGATCAGAAATCACAAATTGTTCAAATCAATCAATGAGGGCACATTGTTTTCGATAAACCGATTGTTTGACGAAAAGTATGACATGTTGCGCCAACCTGTCGAAACTACAATAGTAACTCTTCACACGGTAGTTCTTTCAGAGCACACACAACACCAGACCGTAACTTTAGATGAACGAAAAGGTGCCTCAATTATTAATTCTAAATTTTGAGTGTCCCAAAACCGAACATTTGAGCTTCGTCAGTTTTGGTCATACGGTCCCAAAAATCAGTTTCGACAGTAAGGACATGTTGCGTGTTTCGGGCGTATTGAACACGATGCTGCTTATCAAGCGACAATAGCTTTTGGGCCAATTGCACCTTGTATGGGAAGTTGTGCAAAACGGATATCCCATAGTGAAAGCACTATTGAAAAATATTTACATCAAACGAATGCTATCGCAAGAGGCTGCTAACGCTTCTCGCAATCAAGTTTCCCTTAATCCCTCTAGAAACACTACATTGTTAGATCTAAAGAACGTTTTCGAAAGTAAAGATCAACAAGAGTGCTGGACCGGCAGGAATTGATTTAGTAAGACATGGCTGAATAAAAGCATGTCTGACGAATGAAATCTCAGCATCATTTGCTCGATGTTGAACATCGAATAGTCTTTAAACCGGCATCACATTCAAGATATTAACTATGAGCGAACCACATAAATCGCTGAACACCTTTGCCGATAAGGAATTTATTCAGACAACACGAACCACGTAGCTGTCAGCAGCATATGTCCAGTCTTGCTATTACAAGCAAGAGGTAATGAAGATAATGCAAATAAACTTGAGCCACTATAGATTGGCCAGGATATCCTTGTATAAACCTCACAGGATGAACGGACGGACGTTATAATGATCAACGAGCCATATTAATCTGGAGCTGTGATATGTCAAAACAGGCAGCAAACAAACAGGTAGAGGGCTACGTAAGTGTGATTCATTTTTACAGCTGCTATGTAAGACCCAGGTTAACGGCAAGTAAATACTAACTGATGCTGGACAATCTGACAGTAGATGCGCCCCACATATCCCCAATAATTATAGGAGGCGAGTTTTATGCATAGGCCACAGAGCGGGGTAGCAGACTCACTAACATCAGAAAACAGACCCAATAGGAAACTTTCGCTCGCCAAACTTTCGCTCCCCATGTGTCGTTAATGTGGGTAGGACTAACACTTACCGGAAAGTGGCAGTAGGCAGGCGATATTAATGGAGGTCAAAGAAATGATACCAGACTGTCGGTCGAGCCCAAAATGGAATTATAGATCTTTTGATAGCAGTTCTTTCGAAGAGATATTCAGCGGTGGTCCGACAATAATTAGAAGAGCGGAAACACAAGGGAACTAACTAACAGTAGCACAGTTTTGAGGAATCCTTGTTTAACTTCAAACGAAAACTACTAAAAGATGAGTAGTTATCCTTTTTCCCGATAGATCGCAGATGCAAGCCTACACTTGTTTCCTTTGTGCACCGAAGAAATAATGTCATTCATATGGTCATTTACGCACTTATCTCCATTAGCTCCCGTGCGCTTTGACAATGCATCAATGCCTAGAAGAACAAGTAACAGTAAGGTCTCACCCTGTTACTGGTGGGATGATGAAATACAGACACTTCGGAGCAAAATTTTTACAGGCTCGATGCAAAGTGCAGCGTTCAAGAAGGAGACTAGACTTCCAACAATAGGTGGGTACTCTTAGACTGGCGAGAGGTATGGTAACTAGAGCCATCAAGGAAAGTATAATCACATACTTCAAAAGTCTCTGTCAAGAAGGCGACATTATCCATTGGGTTCGCCATATAAGATGGTGATGGCGCACTTGAAAAGCTAACATGTCTGAGATGCTGGAATCAATAGTAGAGCAAAATTTTCCGGCAAATACCAGCCACTACATACATATGTGCAACATCATAACTGAAATCAGTCCGGTGGAAATACCACTAGTTACCCTGGAGGCGACATCAAAGCCTCTGAACGTTACGGCATCCCAAATAAAGGAATAAAGGTCGCTGCCAAAAAAGATCAGTCTCATAGAAACAATACAAAGCAGAAGGAACATTTCCCGTAACATGAAAAACACAGCACTTGGTTCTGCTACCGAAAGGAAAGAAGCCCCCTGGTGAGTCATCTTACTATCGCCCCGTATGCTTCTTGGATATCTACTAGCAGTAGCTGAAGAGAAAGGAGTATTATCCGACAACCATATTGGCTTCAGAAATGAGAACAGTTTTTGCCATAGGAGGCATAGTTGACATACATAGGTTAGGGTGCCATCGAGGGAGAAAGGTAATTCTTCAGCACAAAAAAGTACTGCGCAGTAGTTACAGTGGACTCTGCGGGCTGGTTATCCATTAGAGGGGTACCTGCTAATGATGATGGGCGGAATAACGATCATTTGATTCGCCGACGAGTTTGCCGTCGTTGATGGCATTCATGTAGTGGAATCAGCCACTAATGAAGCAATCGTTCAGATAAATAATTGGCTTATCTCCTCCGGATTTGAGCTGGCTGATCATAAGACCGAAACTCTCCTCACAACTGGTCGGAATAACATTGAATTCACAAATTTTCAGATCGGTAGCCAAACCATGTGAACAAACCTCGAAAATGCAGGCTACAGTGCCGAGAATATTGCCTAACATCGGTGGTCCTGGATACACTAGAAGAATTCCAATCTCCAGAGTAATAACATAAGTACTTCTGTATGCTACCACGGTCTGTACACAGGCACTAAAAACGAAAGAGTCTAAAGGTAGACTATCGTCAACATACAGACTTTGCGCACTACGGACAATTAGCCGTTGTCGAACCATCTCAGAACTCGCCTTTATTAAAGCTGGAAAGAATCTTGAGGCAGCACAAGGCCAAAGGCATCAAAAGTAAAAAAAAACTAATATAACAAAAGGCAGATGAACGATTAGCTTAATACCAAAAATCCAAGACTGGATAAGTCGAAGATATGGGGACTGTCACTATTATCTTATGCAGTTCCTATCTGGTCACAGTGACTTTCGGAAATATCTACATCGGGGACGATAGTTAACGTTTTTGACCAGATTGCCCAGGAGGAAGACATAGAACATGAAATATTCCATCGCACACGCTTTCTGGGTTGGAGAACTGACATACCAAGCCCAAATTAATAACTGACCAAATGTTTCGGTCGGAAGAAAATTAGAGGGATATTTGCACATTCATAGCAAACGTGCAAAAGGATCTGCGATGGATAGAAATAATACGACGTGAAGACTCAGAAAATATAGGAGACATAGCATGGATTTCTTATAAGCCCCGCAAAATAATGCCTGTCAGCAGTCTCGAGGCGAGAATGATCGAAGTGTGAGGCATGTAGTTTAGCGAGCAGGCTTATCTGTATGCTGGTAGCCCTGGCTACTATTGTAGTACCTTTGAAGGTACTACGATATGTATGTCGTATGTCGAAAACCTTATAGTTCTACCTCTGCAGGGCTGAAAAATCATTTGAAACCTTGAAAAATTATCTCAAGCCTCAACCACCATGAAGCAGTCAAAGATCAAAACCTACAAAAAAGTTCAACCTGATTATAGAATTTCAACAGATCCTAGCATCTGATAGCTTTTTTCATAATTCGATGATAAGCCGATGAATCTGTCATCATATATCAAAAAAACCAACTAATCAGAGAGTATTAGATACTATCCTCGAGGGACTTTTGTACGCAATGGAATGGTAAAGACTTACCGAGATTTTTTTTTAGAGAAATATTTATGTCCTTATGTGTACCTGGGACTTTCTCTAATGCGACTTTCATAATACTTAATACTTTATCCAATCTTCCGGCCCATAATGGGTATCATCTTCTCATTTTTACCAAACTCCCGTATTGAGCATCTTTTCGTGACAAATTTCAATATCTCTCTCTTAACTGAGGACGAACTTTTTTTTAGAAAAAAATACGCCCATAACCCTCTGGCTGCATTACAAATGCGCACTCAAGGTATGCCTTCCAACTTCGTTTAAACGAATTCCAAAGTAATTCAGATGCTCACAGTGCGAATTTAAAATTTAATCCGTTCAAGCAGGCTCAGCTAGAATACTCCTAATTCAACCGAAATTGGTACCGCAAAAAGCTCTCATCTAAAATGATAAAAAAAAAAAACTGCGCACATAACCCCAAAAGATAAATTCGCACATTTCTATCTCGCCCTACATGCTGCTTCCTTAGATAGATTTATTACAGGATTAGAGAAAGGGCATACAAGCCCACATAAGATAGATACGAACTGTCAAGTACCATTCTCTTTCTAACACAACTCCCCACGCTTTCCGCCCGATATTTACTTACATATATTCGTACATTGTTGCAAACTGGCATTTGGTTACAGTGTCCTTTTTATGTTTCCAAAGATAAGGACGGCGTTTGGGTAAGAACTCAAAAACAGAGATCTCCGCCATACAAATTGATGAACGCATATAAGTTAAGGACTAAGTCGCTACTACGAGTACTCGTATGTGAAATGTCAAAGGTGAATAGAGGGAGAAACTAAAGTGAAACTACATATTCACGGGATACAATCCGAGCAGGATATCTGTACACCAATCAGCTAACAACAAAAAAATTCGGAAAATCGTGGAAAAACTTTCAACAACAGACGTCCGTCTGCCGATTGCCAATGCGATTGTGGAAAATTCCGGTGTTACCCAATCTGATTTGCAGTCAACTTCATTCCAATAAATTCCTGATTCTCCTTCTATCCTTTTTCTGCTTTTGCATTGAAGCAATTTTTCACAAGTCCCAAACGCAGATGACACAACAAACTACGAGTATAAGACAACGACAACAAAGATTACCTGCTTCTTGGATTTATGTTGTCCTTTAGCCAATGAGACTGTCTGAAGTTGTCTTCGATTTCTCCAGAAAAAGATATAAATGGAAACCGTCTTATGTTCACCTTACCACAGGTAGTTAAGGACACGTTTACCGTTACACTTGAAGTAGCTTACGTCGAACTTCCACCACCATTGGGGGGATTCAACCATAGTTTCGAAAACAGCAGTAACATGATTGGTTTGTATGATTTTTAACAGAACAAAGGAATACAAAGTGTGATGAGCTAAGCTATACGTGGTAGTAGGGATTTTTGCATTACAATAACAAACCTGCATGCTAATTGAAATTGACTGCGATGATGTAATTTCTTAGAATCCATGTTCCCCCCGCTCCATGAGTCTGGACTACTGATGATGCTACTTCGCATTGTATTACACAATACTTCTACCATAACTACCATTACATCAGTGCATCTTGTATACCTTTCAGTCTGATAGACTGAACCTGAATCTGAAAAGGAAACTCTGCAGTCGGATTTTATGGGATGTAAAGGATTTAAGTGTTTGTTTCGTATTTCCTTCATCATATGCAAAAGGGTGCGGTAGAGGATGTTTTCAAATTACCATAAGGGTTTGATGGAGGGAAATTTTATTTCACAAGACATATGGGACTATGGGGCGTATACATAATTTCTCTCACTCCTTTTCCTCAAATGTATTGTAACAATGGAGATTTTTTCTCTTTTTTTTTATTTTTTTGAAAACAGGCTTTTGCTGAAGATTTCTGGCGTGAAAAACACATCTGCAGAACGGGTTGGAATTTTGTAATATAATAAATCTACAATTCAATTATTTTGAAAGTGGATTCCTTGGATACAGGGAGCACTCACAAAGACTTGAAGGGCTTAACGAGCATATATTCGTAAGCTAACATTTTTGAGTTTCTGTAAGAGACATTTACACCCCTAATTTGTATGGAACTTGGGTCATTTGGATTATCCTGGGTTGATTTCCATTAAAGTGTTGACAAAAGGACAACTATACCAGATATATTCGACAAAAGGGGACAGTCTTCTTTGTACTCGAAACGGAAAAATTCAAAACTCCAGATCGTATGAATTAGAGCATGAATTTGCTGCAAACAAAATTGATATTTCGATGAAAATGCCACGTTGTGATGGTTTGTGATTAGCTACCTAAAGTCACCAAATGTAATGCAAAAGCAAATCATATTCGGAATATCTATAAACAAGTTAGTATGCGCCAACATTACGCTCCCCAAACAATGTCTTTACGTACTTTTTTGCTACATTCACCCATCTCAACCCATTGAGTCTTATCAACCTGTAGTTCACGCAGTTGATTTTTTGACTGAGGATGCACAACCTGAAGATTTCATTGTTCTAGTAGGAGATTTCAACCTCCCTCACCTTATATGGGAGCCTTCCGATGATTCGTCTCATTTTGTCTCTCGTAATTCGACATCTGAAATAGAAATATTGATGGTGGACTGCCTAACCAACTCAAGTCTGCATCAGATTAGTGGAATACCTAACACAATGAACAGACAACTCGACCTTGTCTTCACATCCGATTCAGATAACTGTGTCGTTTATAGGAGTGATCATCTTCTTTCTAAACTAGACCGCCTTCATCCCCCCTTGTCAATTATATATTCATATGAAAATGGCAACACATGTGTCGATTCGGAAAATACATTCTCATTTGACTTCCGTAGAACCGCCTTTAACAAACTTAAAAACCTCATCAGCAACATTAACTTTGACTTCATTGGTGAGACAACTAACATTGATCTTGCCCAATCGGTTCCGTATACCTTCCGAAAGGACTGCATATCTGCTCCTCCCTGGTACAACAATGAGTTGCGCTCTCTCCGTAATAACAGAAACAAGTTGTGGCACAAATTCTTAAGAACTCGATCTGATTCCGACTACAGTAATTATCGATCGGTATATAATCGTTTTTCTGAACTTTGTGAGTCTCTTTACCTTGAGTACCTCTACCGCATGCAATTTAGCTTAGTCTCGGACCCTAAACGCTTCTACCAGTTTATTAATACCAAAAGAAAGTCAGACGGCTACCCATCTACTCTTAAATTTCTTAGTGAATCTTCTGCCGACCCAAAAACCATTGCAAATTTCTTTGCCTCTCATTTTAACAAATCCTTTTCTAAGAAAACAGCTGAACCCGATCCTAGCTACTTTAGCTATATGAGAAACTATCCTGAGACGTCAGCCATTTCACTAAATATAACAACAACTTTGATATCTGAAAACATTACCAAACTTAAAGATGATTTCTCGTCCGGCCCTGATGGAATTCCGGCTATTGTAATAAAAGAGTGTGTTACCCATCTCGGTCCTCCTCTTGCTGCTCTATTTAACTTGTCTGTCTCAACAGGTACTTTCCCTTTCCTATGGAAGGAATCTTACATTATCCCTATTCATAAAAAAGGAAGTAAAGCCGAAGTCGATAATTATAGGCCCATAGCGAAACTCTCTTGCATACCCAAACTTTTTGAAAGCATAGTCTATCAACAACTGCTTCCGTACTGTAGGCCAACTATCTGCACAAATCAGCACGGCTTCATGAAAGGTAAATCAACGACCACTAACCTAACAGAGTTCGTCTCTAGGACTCTTCATGCTTTAGAAGACGGTGATGAAGTCGATTCAATTTTCACAGATTTCAGCAAGGCATTCGATAAAATTTCTCACCAACTTATCATCTTTAAACTAAAAAAACTTGGCTTTTCCCCTCATTTTGTGGCATGGACCAAATCCTATTTAGAAGACCGAGAATACAGGGTCATCTTCAGATCTTCAATATCCGAACCCAAGCAACATCTGGTGTCCCTCAAGGTAGTCACCTTGGTCCAATCATCTTTATCCTCACAATTAATGATATAAATTTAATTTTAACTAACTCTAATCTTTCTATTTTCGCTGATGACATGAGAATTTCCAAAGTCATCTCATTGCCTTCTGACTCCCATTGCCTGCAAGATGACTTGAATAAGTTTTCGGTATGGTGCAAGCAAAACTTTTTGGAGCTTAATGTCAGCAAATGCCAAGCGATAACCTATTCCCGTAAACGTCTACCTCCACCTCCAAGAAACTATTTCATCTGCGATGAGCCTATTCCTTCCACTACCCAAGTACGGGATCTAGGTATAATTTGTGATAGAGAATTGAATTTCGACTCACATATTGACAGCATTATAAATAAAGCTAACTCTTCACTCGGCTTTATCAAACGCTTGTCAAAAGAATTTTCCAACCCTTACGTTACAAAGTCCCTGTACATTACTTTTGTAAGGCCTCTTCTCGAATATTGCAGCCAAGTTTGGTCACCCTATAAACTAACCCACATTCAACGAATAGAAGCAGTCCAACGCAGGTTTATCCGTTTTGCACTTCGTGGTCTACCTTGGGCCGATCCATATGGATTACCCCCCTATGAAAATAGGCTAAAACTAATTAGCATGCATACCCTACAAAAACGTCGTGAAGTCGCTGATGTACTTTTTATCCACCAGTTACTGACTGGAAATATCGACTGCTCGACAATATCGCAAAATATTGCATTCACTCCCAATCCCCGTAATCTAAGATCTGTCCCACTCTTCCTGATCCGAACTCACCGCACCAACTACGGTCACTTTGAACCCATACCCAGAATGTTGCGTATAACGAACAACTACGCCGAAGTCTTTGACCTAAATAGCAGCAAACAAGAAATAAAAACAGCGCTGCTCAATATGCCACTCCCTTAACATCTCCCCCGTCCACCATTTCTCCTCGCCCCATTAGGTTAAGTATATCTTTGTTAGTTTTTAAGTCTAGTTTTAAGTTTGGCTTGTTAATAAGCTTAATAAAGTTGTCCGGGGTAGACCCGGGCCAATAATGATAACAAATTCCACTGCTGGAAGATTACGAAAGTTCTATAAGGCCAACTAGACTCAACTAATGGTCGCTAAACATCTAACCAAGTCGACCACCTAAATCCAGTGTGCAGAAACTGGTGTACAAGTCGCCTTCTAGGCACTTTCTGGCATATCAAATCGGATAAGCAACTAGTCCATTGTGCTCATTTCATGATACTTTTAATGAAATTGTTAATTACTCACCACACCAGGCTCCACTACCTGCAGCTTAATATGGGCGTAGGCTGGACATTAATAGAGAAACACCTCTGCGGTCTCATTACCATTATTACCGCAAGCATCGCGGGAGCTGGTGCCACTTATACCAAAACATTTAGCTTTGTGCTTCGAAAAGAGACCTGTAGAAGCTTGTAGTCTTCCCTGCCGAGGACCAGCGGAAAGGCCGCTGATTTCTAAGAGACAGCTGGAGGCCCTTGTTTGGTTTGACTGCAAACTGAAGAACCATGCTGCATACAGTTGTGCTCATAAGAGACCCAACTGTTGATTGAAGCCCTAACAGAAGACATTAACAGTCTCAACCTGAATTCTGATTCTAAGAAGTAATTCAATTAGCCTTCCGTTGTAAGTTCAGCAGTGATATTATTCCCCGTGATCCCGTTGAGATCACATCATTTTAACTAGCTACGATGCGGTGAGGGCGTTTAATAAGAGTTATGTGCATCTTGGTTGTCGCTACAGAAACATAAACTATGGCTCTCAAACTGTATATACTTCAAGATTGCGTATATCTCTGCTTGAATTCCAATCACAAGTTCGCCTATGTGTAGTGAATCTGACGTTATCGTCGTCGACAGAGACTCTAGCGCCAAATCCTAGACCGGTTATGGTGCCAGGAAAATTCCACTGCACTCCTTTTTTACTCAGATCCTATCCTAACCCTTTCCTGGAAAATCGACTTGGTTTTCCCGCGGCAACCGGACTTCGGCACAAAACGCACATGCATATGCCTAAAAGTAGTCATCAGAGCTACTAATAGCATTGTGCAGAACTCGACCAAAATTATCATATCTCTAGTACACAAAACTAAGGATTTGTCTTCGCCGGACCCTCAAAGTCGATAAAAATGCCTTACTTGTACTCGTTCTTGTTAAGTACGCCTTCAATTCCGTCTACCGGACTTTGAATTTCTGTTTCATGCGATCATTCGCGTTGCCAGGCAGGTTGTATCTTGGTCGGAGGATGCGTTCGTAGGATAGTTGTGCGTACAGGAAGCTCAACCATTCTCTACGTGTCCTTCAAAATGAAGGAAGCAAATTTAATTGAAAGCGTAGGTCCCTTAATAGGCCACGTACAGCCGAACAACAAGAACGGAGATATTATAGCCACCCAAGAAGTGCTATAGGATGGGCCGGGCAAAATGAGGATAAAAAACTGCGACATGTACTACGGCGATTGTTATCAGCGGCAAAAGCAGCGCCTATTTGGATGCGAATTTGTTGTTAGAGGCAAACTTAGACAAGAAGTCTTGAGTTTCGGACGACGATACCAAAGATTTCTTCTACGAGCTCTTTGATAAGACTTACGAACAGTGCACTAGCTATGACTTTAAATTGTCCTCGGAGTTTTTAATGCAAAGATGGAAAGAGATGACATCTTTTGTAGTACTGTGGGAAGGCTAGCCTACACGATACCACCCCCGATAATGGATTCAGTCTGCTCGACCTCGCAGCGGATCGAAAAATTATCGTATCCAGAACGCGGTTCCCGCATCTCGATATATTTATAAGGGGACTTGGAGAACTCCTGATCAATCAACCCTAAATCAGATTGACCACACTGCGATCGACGGAAGTCACTCCTTTCGTATTATGAATGTCCGAGAGTTCCGAGGAACCAACATCAACTCGGATCACTACCGTGTTGTAGCCAAGACCTGGTTGCGGATATCACGAATATCAGGAAGCTAATAATGTGAGGAATTTTGACGTCGGACGGCTACAATCACAGGAGACAGCCAAATCCTTTTCCGATCGAGTCTCAGCCATCAGAGGTGCTGCTGGGTTTTACCCGGCCACTACAACGAAACTCCCGGTTTGGCATCGAGTTCCCGCAAGCACATCCAGCTAAGCAAGAGGCATGCAAAGCGGAGCTGCATAGAAGAACTAGAGCCCCTCACGAGCTCTACGAGCAGTAGAGGAGAGACGAACACCGGCGTCTTAGGAGGGAAAACTCCAGGAATGAGATTCGGAAGTTGTATGAAAAGTTGAAACAAACATGCCACGGATAGAAACCCCAAACCAAAGCCTTTAGAGAAGAACAAGGGAACATCGCAGTAGAGTCTCAGTCGATGCTGAGGATTTGGAAAGAGCATTTCTGTAGACTGTGTAACGGCGATGACGAACCAAATACCTCTGTTGCGAAAAATCTTGGAATATCCCCACGAAAGACAGTGCAGTGGAGGACGACATTGACTCAGGTGGCGCACCCAACTGGATGGGGACCTCAACCAACTTAGCATGCGAATCCGGAGGTAGGTGGATAGAGATCGATCTGGCTACAGACGCTTCTTGGTTATGGCCCAGGTCCACTCCGGACTGTAGCGCCACCTTAAGTAAGTAATTTCGCCAGTGGTAGAAGTGAAAATTATCTTCAGATTTTTCACCAGCTACACTAGTCCAATACTTCGTTCTGATATTTTGTTTTTAAAAATGGTCATCGTTCAGATTCTGGACAGCTTTCTCCACAATCACGTTTTGAACTTAGGCAAAGTTAGGAGGAATTTTCCTCCTCCCTCAAGCGTGTTTAGTCAGTTTGTTTCGGTAGTTTGTCAATAATTTGGTTCCAATTTTTAGCTCGATGTTCCCATTACCTGATATGGAAACCGTCGCAATCCTGAAACGATGACCAATAAAAGAATGCGACATTCGAGTACAGCAATAAAATCGTGCCTCTTAAACTCAAAGTTCAGCACATTGAACAAGCAATATCATTTAAAGCAATCATCGGATTACAAACTAGGAGAAGCACAATAGGCTTGTTCATACCTAGCTGTGTAAATTAGGTAACCACATTCCAATGTCTTTGCTAAAGCTTGTCGAATTTAACACCAAACTTACTGCCTCTCTAAAACGCAAATTTATCTTCTCATATCGTATTGTAATGGGATAGTGGAAAAGTCCCCATATTTTTGGACCAAAAACAACCAGGACTTTCATTTCAAGAAAAGGAAGGACTTAAACTCTGCTAAATTTTTGCGAAATCAAACGAGAACTATGTAAAGTCCAAGTATAATACGTAATTACCCTGATTGTAGCTGGATTAACTCTGAAGGAGAGTGTTTGCCCATGCGTATCAACACACGTTCCACATTAACAGAGCAACTTCGATACATACGAGTATATACGAGTATGTAGGTATACTTAAAGGGGGCACCAGAACTCGGTGGAATATTTCCACTGCAAGTTCAGGATACTTTTCAGGGTGTCAAAAATATTCTGCCATGTATTCCTCTATTCTGTTTAGCTTTCGATACAATACTCAGTACCTGGACTGAGGTAAACAAAGTTTTCATACCCAGAGTATGTGTAACTTCTTATGTTACCCCCAATAGATCTCAAACCTTCATTTCTCATTTTCCTCTTGAAAACCTTCGAAATAATTTTTCGACCTTCATAGTGAAGCTTGGGTCAATTCTTCCATCGTAAGGTCAATTCCCACCTATGACACAGCCATCTGGTGACCTCCACTGCAAAAGAGGACTGCCTGCTTAAGCATCACTGGCACCTTCCGTTCCACGGGGACCGGCGGCTTCAAATTTTGTCTCATTTATTAACCATGGATATTTTACGTATGCAGCCTGACATAAACTCTGCGCTTATACTGAAAGATACTCAGTTATGGAAAGACCTCAACGTGGGGCTTACTAGTTTATTCGCGTTGCCTCCCCC
The DNA here is from genome assembly GCA_949129095.1 of Volucella bombylans. Taxonomy (NCBI): domain Eukaryota; kingdom Metazoa; phylum Arthropoda; class Insecta; order Diptera; family Syrphidae; genus Volucella; species Volucella bombylans. Next base: position 150,603 of record CASBSA010000020.1, read on the forward strand.
AAGCATCTTTAACTTACTGAAATTGACTTTAATACCCACTTTAATCACTTGAACTCAGAAAGAGTTAAATGGCGACATCTCGAAAAAACCTTCGCAGTAATTCGTCTCTAAATCGTCTGAAATCATTGATGCAGGGGTTTGAGTGCGAGCTCTGCTTAGCTCAATCCATTAGTCTGCTTGCTGACTCAGCTTAAAGCTGGATTTTGTAATTTACGACACAACCAGGCAGTATTTCAATGCAATCACGCTATACAATCTTGCATCAAATGAGCTTGTCAACTTGAAGAAACCATCAACGCGAATCGTGTCATCGTAGAATACTCTCAACTAAACCTTGATCCCGGAATAACCACCGTGTGGCGCTCCCATTGTTCCGATTTGAGTTCTGTTTTTCTTTGGTAAGTTGGTAAATCTGTTGTTGACATTCCCTCTAAATCTTAGCGTCATAGCTTGACATTTGCAAAAGTTACGTAGCCAAGAGTACGTCTATCTTGGTGTGTGTTGGCGATTTTTTATAATTTTAGAAATGGATTTAAATTTGCAACAACGAACTTGTATTAAATTTTGCGTAAAAAACGGATTTAATGGTGCGCAAACGTTGAAGATATTAGAAAAGTGTTTCGGCAACGATTCTCTAAAGAAAGCGGTTTTTTGAACGAGCGGTTCAAAAGTGGTCGTGAGTCAATCGAAGATGATATACGCAGTGGCAGACCATCGACATCGAAAACCGACGAAAACATTGATGGAGTAAAAGAAATGTTAGTCTTGAGGAGGACTTGAACCATGCCTATGGATCCGTCCAATACATTTTTGGTTAATGATTTGGGTTTCCGTCGTGTAGCAGCAAAGTTGGTGCCAAAAGACTTCAATTTCATGCAAAAGATACACCGTGTTGACGTCGCAAAAGAGATGATTTGCGAGGCTGAATCCGATCCCACATTCATCAAAAGGATCATTACTGGAGACGAGACGTGGGTTTATGAGTACGACACGCAATCCAGACACCAGGCAAGTGAATGGCGTTCACCAAATGAGCCGATACCAAGAAAACCACGTCGTTTTCAGTCAAAAAAGAAGGCAATGCTCACGGTTTTCATGGATTACAACGGTGTAGTGCATCATGAATTTTCGCCAGAAGGCTAGACAGTAAACAAAGAGTATTATTGGGGCCTTATGAGACGTTTGCGTGAAGCAATTCGCCGAAAGAGACCAGAATTGTGGGCAGAAAACTCGTGGATTTTGCACCATGATAACGCACCATCGCACAGTGCCATCATTATTCGTAATTTTTTGACGAAAAATGCAACACATGCCATCCAACAGCCACCGAATTCACCTGATTTGGCTCCCTGTGACTTCTTTCTGTTCAATCGAGTTAAAAAACCACTACGGGGAACGCTTTTCAACACCGAGACGAAGCAATGGAAAAATCACAGGAAGCACTGATGGACATACCGAAAACCGAATATAAAAATGTTTCCAGGATTGGATCCAGCGCTGGCATAAGTGTATTGCTGTCGATGGGGATTAATTTGAAGGGGACAATGTAGATTGAAGATGAATAAATTTGCATTTTTAATTTTGTGAATAAATTCCGGGAACATTTTGATCGAGGTGATATTTCTGTAGGAGCTACAGGGTTAGAGAGGAAACGAATTCTTTGATATATTTCCTGTGAGGCCGCTACAAAAAATATCCCAAAGTCGGCATACGAGGTATATGATGTCGTTTGCAACATATCGAGTTTATCGTGATTATAAGCGAAATTAAAACATCATTCCTAGATGTCTCTGTGTTCCTAAATGTATTTTAAAAATGCTATTTTTGGTGACATAACCTCCGCAATTTTCATTAACTGGTGGGAGCAATTGTAATCAACTAGGTAGAAAGGTAGAGGTGGCGGTTTACTATGAACCCACACATCACTGGAATGTGGCTTTTTGTTACCACGGCTCATGTGACCTGTTTGATGATATGTGTTGTTGAGGATATGAACAACTCGGTGCCTAGATTCAGCCGGATTAGATCACATATTCCCTTACCGATATGTCGTTAAGGTCGTCGAAGAATGGTTGGTTTAGTATGCGCAGCCTGGCTCCATCTAGTGCCGGGCATTTACAGAGAAAATGAGAGTAAGAGTTTCCTTCTCACTTTCATTCCCGTAACTGCGGCAGTGGGGTTTGTAAGAGATACCTAGTTTGGGCGCATGATCTCCAATCGGTTAATGCACCGTGATTGTCACAGTGATTCTAGCGATATCTGGGCGGATTCTGTTTAGTAGGTCTTTTATTATATTCATATTGTAAGCCAGCCATATCGTCCTTAATATGGCGCAGTTAGTTAACCCCCCTCCATTAGAGGTTAGCCTTCCGCAGGAAGTGTAAGTTGATGTGGACCCTTGCACCGAGTGAGCCGTGCAGAGCTGAGCCCTGCCTGACCAGTTCATATGCACGCTTGTTCCCTTTTATGTCACTGTGCCTTGAAAACTAGAGCAGTGTGGCCCTAAAGCGCTAGCTCAGGCGGATAAACTCCTTCCGGCACCCCTGCACTCCAGCATATGGTAGCCGAGTCGATAGCTTATTTTGCTTGTGAGTTGTGTCATGCCGCCTGGAAGGCGCTGCAAAAATCCGGCAAGCGGTATGGTATTGATATTTTCAGTGATTCCAAGTAGACTCCGGCCTCCATAGTAGTTCGTCTTTGATCCGTCGGTGTAGATAACCGTGTTGTCCACTGAGCTCTGCTTCTTGAAGTTTAGACTGGGTGTGGTGTAGTCGGTTGGAAAGTTGAAAATTGCGGTTTGATAACGAGTATAGGATAGACGTGCAGTGCTGCATCCAGATTCTTTGAGTCTGCTGTGTTATCATTAGTGGGTTTGTTTCTTGTGTACTGGTCGAGAGCCAGAAAATGTAGAAGCACAGTAAGATCATACTTTGACGTCGACCTCAATGCTTATACTGGATGATTTTTCAAGCCTTTTCAGTTTCATGAAGTTGTAGTCTTTGCTCAACGTGGGCCACCATACTAATGACAAGTAGGTGAGATATGGACGCACTACAGCTGTGTACATCCAAAACCTCATCTGAAGTCCCCAACCATGCTTTCCTTACACTTTGTTCGATGTTTTGGTTCCAGTTAAGTTTTTTGTCAAGCTCCTAGCGCTGGAGGATAGTGTGAGCGTTTGACCGCTAAGACAAAGAAGAGTAAAATCAGGTTTTGGTAGTGAATAGTATCAATTTTGCTTTGCTTGCGGCCCAGGTGTTTACCTTACCTAGAGCAGCCTTCATGATTTCACTTACCACGGAAGGAAATTTCCCTAATACTAGTAACACCACATAACACCACCACCACATCCACATACACGACCACTTTGACTCCTTCTATATATAGGTTTGCATAAATTTTGTTCATAACCATTTGCCAGAGAAGAGGAGTACTAACGCCGCCCTGTGGCGTTTCACCCATTTCACCCATTCCTCTATGAGTGAATTTGTTTAAATGACTATTTCCATGTTCTGGGCATAGAGACATATGCTCAGCTCGATCAGAGAATTGTGAATAGCCTCAGTGTGTACGTTATTAAAGGCTCTCTCTATTGCTAAGATGGAGGCTAGAGTATGTTCTTTGTAGTGTATGGATGTTTCGATTGTTCGTTGAGAGCCATTTCCATGGATCTTCCTTGTGGTAGGCGTGCTGTTATTCGGGAATGCTTAGCATTTGGATGTCTAAGATACGCTTTAGGGTTTGAAGAACAAAGATGGTATAAGTAATTGGCCTGAAATCCTTCGGTTACTCGTGAACTTACCTTTGGTATAAACAGCACTCGAACGCGTCTCCAGGAGTAGGGTACGTAGTTCAGTATTAAACAGCTTCTAAAGATTGACTCTAGCCAAGGCGTTGTCGTCAGACTTGAACGGGGAGAAGCTGTTAATAGCCCAGGAATTATTTTTTCGGAAATGATTGAATTGATATTGCTGTAAGATGCAGGTTGTACTTGCCGAGACCTCCCGGGTTCCGTACTGATAATACTGCATTCCAAGGTCCACGCAGACGATTCTGTTCATCCTCCATCTGACCTTCTTAGAAAGGAAGAGTTGGAATGTTGCTTATATACAATTTTACTAAACCTGATGGAATCCTTGAGGGTTTCTATTGAATGACAGCAGTCCATCCAGGCCTCCATCTTGGATCTCTTTATGGCTGTCTTATACGGACTTGAACAGTGCATGAAGTCTGGTAGCCTGTGTTTGTAGCAGATAGTGAAAATCGCTCTGGTCATCTGCCTGAGATTAGAGAGATCTTCATTCCACCATGGGGTAAGCCTGTTTTTACTACGTTTAACTGGGCACAAGACTTATGCACCTCCAGTTCCTCGATTTCTACTGCGTTTATTTCGGGTAAGTTTTTGAATTTTATCCTAAGGAATTGGCTAAACTTGGTCCAATTAACTGTATCAGGGTTTCTAAATGGTTTAGTGGTCTCGGCCTCTAGACCCAACTCGTAGAGGATCCATCTGTGGTATGAGAATAACACCAGATTTGAAACTCTCCAATTTTCGACCCAATAGTTGGAATTTTTTGTTTTAAGTGTAATATCTATTAAAGTGTACTAGTGTACGAGGAAAGACAATGGTTGGGGTTGTGCCCTTATTGCAGACAGATAGGTCAGTGTTTAGAAGTGACTCAACTCTTTAATTATCTTTTGTACTTCCCTGCCTCGCGTTGGTTTCACACCCCATCAGTGGGTTGTCCTTCTTTATTATGGGTGGCTGTGAGTTTCTCCACTTCATCTGCCCGTGTCGGTTTCTCATGAGCCACGAATTTTAATTTTATCAACTAGTCGGAGCAGTTATCGTTTTTTTCTGTGATATATGAGAGAAAATGGAGGGAATACAAATTCCATCAAAGGATATTCAATCTCCCATCCGTTTTTTTTAAATCAGAGAGTTGCAATAATAACAGGGTGTTTCTCAGTAATTTAACAAAATCACACTGCATCAACTGCAGCTATGAACACTTTACACTTCAAATTTCTCGGAAATTTGTAGAATATTGCGAATTTCTGGATCAATTTTCAATGCCCCTGTAATCAACTTGTGTTCAACTGAACACTGTAAATGAATATGCCTACACAGAGCTGATTTTCATTTGAATCGACACAAGTTTGAAATTCGAGGTCGTTAATGGCTTTCCATTTCATTTTTGTACTAAGACCCATTCGTAAATTCATATTTCCTAGAAAATTAGTTTCATGGCTAACCATTGTATCCCATGATATAATAAAAAAGAAACTGTTTCCAGAATGGAAAACACTACCAGCAGTCGCTGAACTCATAAATGGCCTGAATATATAATTAATTCAGAATGAGTGAACATTTTTAAAGCTGCAGAAGATATAAAAGAGCCCGAATTCTGACAGGTAAATGGAGAAAATGCGAACAGTGGGATAAGAAATATTGTCCTTAAAGGTCTAATGCTGAAAAATCCACAAATTAAAATATCTTGCGTTCAATCTGCAAGTCTAATTTACGACCACTTTTCGGAGTAGCTAGGGTCATACCTACATACATATTTATCGGCGATAACGTAGAGAAGTCGTCTATTGTTTGCGGTTTGCCGGGGTAGACTAGTGACTTCACGTATCCCCACAAAAAATAACGCCGTTCAACACATATTTTGTGACATAACATTTTTTGGGTGTTTCAGATGTTTTCGGAACCCTAAAGACAAATATGAAAACAGAAATTTCTTATCACCCATCATTTTTTAGTAAAAAACATTTTTATACTTGTATATGTATGCAACGCATGTTGGATAGAGCTGTTTATGTAAAGGTTATAAATATTGCAGCACTCTGCGTGATTTGATGTTCAGGTAAGTTCATTCCTGTCTGTCTAACTCAATAGCGTGCATCAGTAGGCATCCAACAGCGTATGGAGTTATTTTCTATCTTGTGCCACGAAAAGGCGTTACTAACTTGTTTGTGTTTTACATCTTCATGTTTGTTTATTACCCTGCACTACCCAGCAAGTACAATACCTAAGGAGTGCGTGTCAACAATTTTTGTTATGTGTGTGGGGAATTAACTTTTAAATCCCAAAAACGTAATTTCACCCAACTTGTCCGAAAAGCTTAGGGTAGAATGGGGTACTTTCGACGTTGGGGCACTTTCAACTTTCGCTATTACAGAAAGGCGGTTAATTTTTAAATAAAATATTTGATGAAAACTCATGCAACGCTATTCTCTCAGATCGTGCACGAACTATGACAGCTCTTCTTCAGCAGTTGTGGTGGCTGGACCGGTTTTTAACTCGTTCAGTGATTTTTTTGCAATTTTTCCTATACCTACACGAAGTAAGCGACATTTAATTGTTTCTTATGGGAATTATTTGGTTGTGAGTGTCAAACGTTTGGGTTTAAAATATATGGAGAATGTTTATATAAAAATAAAACGCCCGTTTGAATGGGTATTTACAAAAAAACAAATTTAATTCGCGTAATTAATGTGGAAACTATAGCAAACAAAAAAAATGTATTCACGGTAAAGGATCGGTGTGTGCACATTGCCGGTTGCCGCTTCATTCTGTCTTCTTCACGTTTTGCACACTCTCGGCCACTGTCGTTGTGAAATTCGCCGCATTCTCGTCCGCGTTGCCACAAACATATATTTAAGTTATTTATAACATTTAATTGAATTTTTTTTATAAGTTTTGTGAAAAACACTAACGTTTACTAAAGCAAAAGATGGGGCACTTTCGACTTTTGCCGAAATTGCTGTAAAAAAATTAAAAAAAAAATTTACAGAATGCCTCGTTCTTATAAGAAAACTACAAATAGATGTAATATTGACGAAACAATAGTTAAGAAGACTATCGAAGAAATTAGAAATAAAATTGAAACTCCCACGTAATATGACCTAAAACGGAAAACACTTATTTCGAGGTTAATAATTATTTCGAACCAAATTCATATAATGAGGCCTTTGATTCCCAGCTCACTGAAGTTTACGGCTCCAAATATGCAATCCAACAAGGGTTCTCCAAACATCAAGAGCGTGAGCTCGTCGACTATTTTAAATATGCCGCACAAACGTTTGGTTTTTCGTATTCAATGGCACGAAAGTTTGCTTTTGAATATGCAAACAAAAATAATATTATAGTGCCAAGTTCCTGGATGAAAGAAAGAAACGGCTGGAATTGAATGGATACGTGGGCTTCTGAAAACAAAACCAGATATTTCTTTGCGTAAACCAAAAATATTAGCATAGCTAGATTGAGGGGTTTTAATGAAGATTCCGTGCAAGAGAAGACTATACGAAAATCACCAATATAATTTTCAGAGTTTTTTTAATTTGGATGAAACCGGCATCTCAATAGTTTTAGCATCTCCAAAAGTACCTAAAACGTAAAATCTTAAAATGTAATATGATGTTGTTTGTAAAGGGTTTTCCAATCGGGACTTGACAACTTTGAATTTAATTTACAAACGCACTCTTTCACTAATCATCAAACTCTCACTGTCAATTTATTCAGTAAGCTCAAAATTTGCATCATGGTAAAGTACACGAACGAGCATCGTCTGCAAATTATAAAAATTTTCTACCGAAACTCAGAGTCGGTGACTGCAACTTTAAGAGCGTTAACTCCAATTTTCGGTCGTAATTCTCGCACTAGTAGACAGGCAATAACAAGTTTAGTGCAAAAATTTGAGTCTACATATTCGTTGTGTGATGTTGCCGTGTCAGTGAGACAACGGGTTGGTCGAAGTGTCGAAAATATCGCTGCAGTTCAGGCGTCCGTCCAAATCAGTAAACTCCACGGCTTTCTCAAAAATTGGGCATCGCTCAGACCACATTATGGCGTATTTTACGTAACGATCTTGGTTCACACCCATACAAGATCAAGCTGACTCAAGAACTGAAACCGATGGACCATTTGAAGCAACGTACGTTCTCCGATTGGGTTCTGGAGAAGATGCGCCAAGATGATGAATTTCGTCGCAAAATCATCTTCAGTCACGAAGCTCATTTTTGGCTCAATGGGTTCGTCAATAAGCAAAATATGCGTTATTGGTCAGGTGAAAATCCACATGTGCTTCATGAATCACCACTTCATCCACAAAAAAAACTGTTTGATGCGGTTTGCATGCCGGCGGCGTTATTGGGCCATATTCTTTCGTCGACGATAACGATCGTCACGTTACTGTGAATGGTCAGCGTTATCGCGCCATGATCACCGATTATTTTTGGCCCGAATTGGAAGATATGGACTTGGACGACATGTGGTTTCAACAGGATGGTGGCACAAACCACATAGGACATGCTACAATCGATTTATTGAAGAGTAAGTATGGTGAGCGTGTTATCTCAAGAAATGGGCCAGTCGATTGGCCGCCTCGTTCGTGCGATTTAACGCTGCTTGACTATTTTCTGTGGGGCTACGTTAAGTCCTTGGTTTAAGCCAACACGCCGACGACGTTAGAAGAGCTCAGAGCCAACATTGCCGAAATGTGTGGCCGAGTCGTTGAAAATTGGGTCCAACGAATCGACCGCTGCAAACGTGCCGGCGGTGGCCATATGAACGAAGTCGAGTTCCATTCATAAATGTTTTGATTGTATTTCAAGGCGATAATAAAGTTTTTGAAATATCTCAAATGGTTTGCGTTTTCTTTAAACAAAAAAGTTGTTAAGTCCTTATTGGAAAACCCTATAGTAGAAATTATTTTTAGGCAAAATTAAGGGGAATGCTTGTAACTGTTGTACTAATTGTCAATGCTTCCGGATGGGCCCTTCCTCCAGTATATGTATTCCCGAGGATATGATTTAAAGATGAGTTCATTAAAGACGGACGAAGCAACTGCAAAAAATGGTTGCATAGTCGGAGAACTGTTTATTCATGTGCTTAAACACATCCAGATCTCTAGCAATTGCAGCAAAGAAAGCCCCACTCCGATTATTTTGGATAACCATTCATCGCACTATGGACTGGACGGTATTGATTTTTGTCGAGAAAATGGGATTGAGCTATCCTCTTTTCCACCTCATTGCTCTCATAAGCTTCAGCCACTGGATGTGTCTAAATTCGGTCCTTTTAAAAGTTATTGCAGTGAGGTTCAAATCAATAACCCAGGAAAACAAATAACAATTTATGATATCGCTCAACTGACAAAAGTTCCAGTTAAAGAGCTTTCTGTCCTAAAAATATTAAAAAGAGATTTAAAGTCACAGGTATATTCCGGTTTAATAGCCTAATTTTTCAAAGCTCGGAATATATAACATCAACTCTCTCTGAAGATCAAAATAAATCAGCTCCTTAACAGAAAGAGAGTCAAATTACTCCTGATGAGATAAGACCGGATCCAATAATCCCTCCACCGAAATGCATAAATCGAATAAATAAAGGTAAATCAAGTGGAAATGCACCGCGTCGCTCATGATGATTTTCAACACAAAATCTTCCGCTTCGTTATTGAGATTGAAGACGGCTTTACAGTAATTCACACGCGACTCACGTTGTAGTGGGCGAACATATTCACTGCCACCATATAAGGCAGAAAAGTTAATGCTCGACTTTTGACCACTTCTGAAGCATGCAACCAATCATTAATCGCTATTTTCTTTAGAGCATTATTTCCAAAACACTTGTGTAGTTAATTTTATTTCTAAGACAAAATGTAATGCAAATTCGTTTCTCAGTTTTTCTATCCATTTCAAAATTACCGAGAAGAAAACTCGGGATCAGAGATCGCGCAAACGAGAACTTTCTAAACAAGCTCTTAATTTAAGTTTCATGGGTTGTGCTCCATGGCAGTATCCGTTTTAATTTTTGGTGTTGCATATTCAGTAGCTTTTTCATAGAAAGCCGTCGTTGAAACAATAGAAAATAATGATATTTCATACATTTGAGAGAAATAGACAGAAACGCCACATTTCATGCATCACATCCCTTGTCACTAAATCCTCTCCTCACACCACCATGCAATAAGCCCATGCTGCTTGTATCTCAAACAATAACGACGTCAGTTCTACTCGTAACCTATGTAAAGGGTTATTGATGAAATTTAAAAAGAGATTGGGACGCACTCACTCAACTTTTACACTGGCGGGAGAGCAAGAGTTTTTCAATCATCCGACATTTTGGTGTCTCCAATAAGGACGAATTTAGAATTTGTTATTGAATCCCATATACTCGTAAGAGTCATTTGGGCAATTTTGGAGAGCGTGCCTATGGAGGCAATATCTAATTGGTCACAGTACGCGTATTTCTTTGATCTCGAATAAGGGTGTTGATTGCATGTAAAATAAACATAACTTGCTTGAGATTAATGAACTATAATGCCTTCAAATGCCCCGAAATTCCATTTGTTCATTCAAGTGTTAAAGTCACGAGATAAATAGTTTTCATGGCGTTGAGGACCGTCGCACCACCATCATTGACGCACACCAATCTTTATAAGGAGGTTACTCCCCACACCTCCTCAAAATCGTTAGTAATTTTGGTCATGAATTATGTTTTGAACACGACTTTAGGTATATGTCCTCCTTGGCTGTTTGTAACGAAGTGCAATATCGGGTCAATATCGGACCATTTGTTCGCGCATATTCTGCTTTATCTCACCAATTAATACATTAAAGACTTTAACATATATAGCCGATAGGAAAGTGTTATCGAGTGGCATCAGATGTCCCGATTTCATAATATTGAATCGAGTCCTCAGTAAGTCAATGGTTTCACGGGCGGTATGGCAATTAATTCCATCCCAATGGAGCCACAGTTCGTCTGGACCAATGTCGCCCATGTTTTCGAGGAAATAATTACTACACATTCTCCGGTAATGTCAGCCGTTGACTGTAACATTAGTACTGGCCTCACTTTAGAAAAAATAATGATCAATGATGCCACCATCATGAAGATAGCAAGCGGTGTAGTCCCTATTGGATTTGCCCCGTTATATAATTTTTCTTCTATAATATAATTTTTCTTCTCCACAAGTTCATTAAGCCAGAAGAGAGCCCCGTTACTAAACAAATAAGGGTTGACTTCAAGCTGCGCAAGGGATCATTTCGCGAGCTCTCATCAGAAACCACAGTCCTGTGGCGTTACTTTCTGCACTAGCTGGGACTTCTACGAGTGTAAGGCGAGATCTTATCGCATAGTCGACGACAAAAGGTCATATCGACGATTCCGGATCTTTCGCCACATTATAATCCAGAGCGGCTACAGTTTCTTGTGCACCACAGAGTTCAAAAAAACAAAAATAACGCTCTGTGGATTCCTGGGTTTCGCTTAAGTCCCTACCTGATTCGCCCTATATGTAGTTGTGATGTGTAACCTGCTAATCACATTCTTAGAGCCTTGAGACTCTGTGTATCACAAAGAACCTTGTCCGACCTAAGTCAACTTGCTCGATGCAGGGCGCCACTTGACCTAATTTATCGTGTGGTATAAGAAAATATTAGTTGTGCCTCAGGTAGTTGGCTCTTGCTCCACGTATTTAATTAAGTCACAAGTCACGTTTGCTTCGAACAAAAAAAAAAAAGACGTCTGCAATACGAACATGGGTGGTGCGAATTTTGTCAGACTCCACTGTAATATATCACATTTAGCTATTGCCCCTGGTAAAATAAGAACAGCCTTACTCCTTACAACACCGATGAACAAAAAAACAAAAAACTGTTTTTGACACTGCCATTCTTCCACAAGACAACGGCTTTCTTCACGAATTTTCCACGTACTTCCGGGGTATGGCTTAAAGGTAAACTACTAAGCACACGCGTGCGACAGTTGAAGATGTGCTACTGGGAATTTCCTTGGATCACTGCTGATGACAATTATGTCGGTGTTAGAGAATGTCAATTGGCTCGGCAATATTAGTGTCACTTATGAGTCTTATCGCACGGTTTTGAATTCTATCTAGCAGGCGCTAAGTAAATGCCTTATATACTTGTACCGAGGACAGATCAGTGGTGATTCAAAATTCCTCATACCGGTTCATGAAACCTTAACATTATGCAGCGCCATCGAATACGTTGTCATTGTTATAATATGTACATTGATGGTACAATATGTACAAATTCCACTCGGTTAATGGCATCCCAATAGGATATGCTGTTTACCATATATAGGAAAGGAATGTCCTCAACATTCGCTGCCATTACAAAAATTACACGGCCGAAGACAGAGAGTGATGTCGTCAGCAAGGCAATATTATATAAAAATGAGTTTCGGAGACAAGATGGATCCCTGTGGTACACCAGCATTTTTTTGTCGATTTCAGGCTTGAAACCATCCAAGCCAACTTGAATTGAGCCTTACACAAAGTAATTTATATTCCGTTGGAGAAGAGAATCGTGCCTGATGCCAAGACCTGTAAAATGTTTATGAAATATCGAGCGACAGACTGATTTCTGTCAAAGAATTCGCCGTCAATACGGCCTGAATATTCATTCATAATTCGCTCTTGGATTCCTTTTTTACATTCCTCACGATTTAATCCTTTTAATCCCAAAAAGAAGACTTTCAGAAATGTGAAGGCTATAGACCAACTTATACATGGGACTTGGAATATTTCAGATGTTGAGATGTTGGTAGTAAGATGACTTTATTTGAGTCAAAGGAGCTCTTCGATAAATATGTTCCACTCAAAGAAATAGACTTACGAACTTGGCTTACGCCAAATATAAGAAAGATAATGCGTCTTCGTGACAAGGCTTATCGTAGATGGAAAACCTATCTGACGTCTTTAGTTTTGTCAAGGAGAGAAACACCGCCACTGCTGAATTTCGAAAAAGTAAGTAATATTACTATAGTTCCAATATTAATGTCAACTATAATTCCAGCGATCTTTTGAAAAATTTGCATAGCTCGCCATTGTCAATAAGAAGTCGTCTTCGAATACTATATTCATCGAGCAGAATTTGTTGCATAATTAATTTACTACATCTGTACCAGACACGACTCTTCCTTTCGACGAATCTGAGAGTGGTTGCAGGTCTCCAGCAAATTTGGGTCCTAGATTTATTTTCAACATGGTAAATAGGTATATTCGCTATTGAATCCGTACAATTTCTTGCTATAGGATTAGACGAATATCATTGACTTTCATCAAACTAATACTGACATTTGTGATTGATAAGCTTACGCACATTTATAATTACTGCCTAGTTAGATCTTATTTCCCAAACCCTTCAGGATGCTCCAACTTTTGTCCAATTAGCATTCTTTCTGGCTTATCCAAGGCTTAGAAATCAGTGATAACAGTCAGCTGTAAGTATATCTTGACATCCACAATTTACTAAGCCTACATCAGACTGCATACCAAGCAGGGCATAGCTGCACCACTGCAATCATAAAAATAGTTCACGACACCCGTTTGAGTTTTGGTGAGACTAAAACAACCCTGATTTGTGTTTTAGACTTTTCAAAAGCTTTGGATTCAGTAAATCACAGCAAACTTATATGATATATGATATGATTCACAAACGAAGATGTTTCTACCATGCTGGGACTTTGTAAAGGCGTTCGACAAGGCTCAATCCTTGGACCTCTGCTCTCCGTTTTGTACATTAACGACCTACTATGTCAAAATATATTTGTCCGCTTCGCGGTCAACGCAATAAATCTCTGGGCAGACTCGAATGGTCTTCTACTTAATCCCAAAAAGTCCCTATGTTTACCAATAGGCAAGAATTATTTTAAACAATCGTCTTATAGCCTGTGACCACATAAACCTACTTGTAAGAAATATTTATACAGCGTTGCGCATTTTGCTTACCTCTGCTTGCTAAATTCTAATCAAAATTCGCTAAAATTGCTCTACTAGTACCGCAAATAAGCTACTGCTGTGTAGTCTACAGTTCTCTTGACTCGCTATCTTTTCGTCAAATTAGAACTTTCATAGCTTTCAACGCTATGGTTAGATACGTTTTCAATTTATGAAAGTTCAATCATAGGTCTACCTCTAGACGGTCAATCTTAGGCTGTTCGCTACAGCAATTCCTGAAGTATCGTAACTGCTTATTATATTAACTTTATAACTTACGATCAATTTATCTTGAAATGTGTATTCGTAAAACAGCCTAGCTCCTAATTGTATAATCCGCTAATTTGAAATAAATAAACTTAAGCTTAAACTTATCCTCATATTGCTTCCGCCAAATTTGTGTGAAATGTGGTTTCACTTTTTGGTCAGATATGCTATCAAATTACCTGTTGCTTAGAAAACCGTACTTGAGAAGTTTTCGTGTCTCCTGCTATTTCATGGGCTGACGGTTTATCAGCGTTTCTTTGACCTTAGTGGATGTTAATAAAAATGGATCCATAGGAGGACGCTAAAAAAAACTTGCCTTTTTTCTAGGGACGGACTATTCAAATACTGCTTTTTATCTACCCGGACAGAGCCCTAAAGAGTAAAATTGATGAAAAAGCTAATGCGGTAGGTTTGCGAACATGGAAGAACACCTCTTCAGAAAGAGAGGACATACGAGTATACCATCAGCACCAGGGGATTTGTGTACATTAAGATCTTTAAAATTTCAAAAATGGATTGAAAATTCAACTCACTCAAGTCTAGGCCGAGACATAGACAAAGTGTACAACAAGCTGATTTTCCTTCTCCAAAGAACAGATGAAAGACAGCATTGGGATGGAGGATGAGGCAGAATTTTTGTAGTGTTGTTTGACTACATTTTTGGTCGTATTGGAGTTTCACATGCTTAAGAAAAGGCATTCCAGTCATTTCAGGCCCGTTTGCAGTTTTTTTGACTTTCATTTGTCGAGTTGGTCTTATTAGACCGACTATCCCTGATAGTCCTTTTACAGCTCGAGTTGAAGGAATGATACATCCCTTGTCGTTCGGTGAGATATAAGGAATCTCATTCCAATAGCAACATCCTCGTCGTTATCTAGAAAACATATCGATCAGTTATAATTCCTAAGAAAACTGTTAAATACTCTCTAATTGACTTTCTCGTGTTGGTATACAATCCATTTAGGAATCCTTTCTCGAACTGTCTGGCCTGTACGCTAGAAATTGACTGATAGAACACAGTGCTTGAAGGTGCCTAGAGGATCGAGTATATAAAAGGAGTTAGGCACAAAGTGAGGAAAAGCGAGTCCAATATATTGGCAGCATGACTTTCAATACAGGCTCATTTCAAAGCCAGGCTAAGTGATTTTCCTTAGGAAAAATCTCAAAACTGTTTAGAATGTCGAAGGCAACCAGAACTGAGTAAATTGAAGTCACATGCAACAACAATTTCAGTATGAAGATGCAGGTGATACAGTAGATGGAATAAACTCAGACGGATCTAATTGTTAAACGCCGAATTGCTGTATAGTTTGGAGCCCCCACAGTCAATTTTTCCCATACTATAGTTCAGAACTTGAAATCCAAGCGAAGAAGGATAAGGTCTCTGTGACCTAGGAATGGAGGTATTTACCCTACTTAGAAAGTATATCATTGCTTTTGT
>CASBSA010000021.1:0-10599 GCA_949129095.1 Volucella bombylans
TCTCATAGTAGAGAACGACAAACTTAGACTTCATACTTGTGTCTGTCTTTCAGGCGGCGACATACGCAAACTTAATAACGATGAAATATGTTCATATATGCGGGAACCAGGTGAATAGAGTGAAGTATCTGCATGTGACTTCAGGGCTTTAATAAAATTTCTCACCATTTCCAGGCTAGTCGGAGAATGAAAGGCTTTTCTGAACGAAGCCGGAAGATTGAATTCTCTGAGTCCTGTATCTGGACTCTGTATTGGAATTGCCCGCGCTTCGAGTTAAGGTTTTCTTTAACTACTGCGCATCTTGGAAATATATATAACTGTGGGTGATAGATTGAAGGCAAACCAAACGAATACTTCCGGATGTTTTGCATTCTTGACATACTCCAATAGGAAAGACTGTAGATTTCTTACTGTCGTTTTAAAATGCCATATGTAATTGGCTTCTGCTTACCACATTAGTGTGCCGAGGATTAGATCTGTCACCTCCGTAGAGCTTTGTTTCCGAATATCTGGCTTAGGTCCTCATCAGGCTGTAGACACTACTAACTGATGTGATGGCTGCTGGTAATGTAGGTACTCTAGCAGTAATGCAATTTTTAACACTTTTTTATACTCGTATATCTTTTTTCTGTCTCTTTAATTACATCCAAGGACAAGGTTTATCACCATCACAAACATTTAAATGGAACGATTCCTAGTATTTATTCTTGCATTCAAGCCAAATTGACTGTCAAATCAATCTTTTACTGGTGCACTAAAAACTAACTTGGAACCAACGTCCCCTGAATTTAGTTCAAATTATCCAAATGCCATCAAAAAGGGCAGAAAAAAACGCCAACTCAGATGAGATAAAAAGGATGCAATTACCTTACCGTATCTCTGGCGACCTACTTTTCGAGGAATTCTCTCCATAATTACATAGTACATTAGGTAAAGGATATTTGTGTCAAGCATTTCACTTCACTCACTCATTTGACAGCAAATGTCACAAAAAAAGAAGACGGAGGGAAATTCCCACAAAATTGAGAGAAAAAAAGAAACACAGAAAACAGAAGTGAAGTACCCAAATGATTGCATTCCCCAAGCCATTGAGATTCTATTCGTCCTTAATTTAGCTTTAGGAAGCGTCCTTGCAAGCAATGGTGTCTCCATGAACTCTCACTCACCAAAGACAGAAACAGATCCGGAGCTAGACCAAATCGAAATGAATGAAATTTCTTTCGCCAAAAATTCAATACCACGATGGAAGGCAATAAGGCCGAAGGACCATCTCTTGTTCAATAACTTCTCTCATACGAATAGGCGAAACTACAAATTAAACTTTTCCAAGAGCGCATCAACAATCAAGAAGGATACTTGTCGGCATCGGCATCATCGTTGTCCTCGTCGTCGTTTTCATTTTCGTATCTCTATGTCAGGATCTTGATGTTGTCTCTATGTTCCTGATGTGTTCGAATTTGAAATTGGAACTTGAGGAAAAATGCTTCTCGTATTCTTTTGCCGATTCGTTGTTCTATTGTCGAATGTTGATGGCTCTGGGACTATGGCAATCACACGTATTTACTTGATTCCAGCAAACCTGTGTACACATTTGGGGGTAGAAAAACAACAAGAAAGATACGAATTCCATTGTTTGGTAGTCTTCGGGTCTTATTTTTGATGTGAGTCCCTAGGATGCAAGTATCCGTTCTTTCATCTGTCGACCAAAGTACATTTCCTGACTTCGAAGTCGCACCCCGGAGTTCGCGAAAAATCAACATACGAACATTCGTACATAGTCAAAGACAAGAAAAAACGAAATCGTCCGGTTTTAGTGGTCCCGCAATATACACATTTGAGAACTGGGAGTAAAATACAATTTAGGGCACAACCGAGGGGTATTTGGTTGCTTATATGGGTTTTGATGGACTCTGACGTTAAGGAATAGACACAAATGTTGATGAGATTGATATTCGACTCTTTCTAGGAGGTACAATCCAGCTTCTGGGATATTTTGATTGTTCGTGATGTTCGTGTTAAACATGAGAATCTTCTTAACAAGATTTGGTATTTGTAGTCTTTCCTATCTGTACGAGGAAGGTCTGTTTCGATCAACAGACGGGCTCTATATATTGACTATGTATTGAATATTCACATGATGGAGATGAAAATTATGAGATGACCACAAGATGTCTTGCTGAAGATGTATGCCAACATGTCTGATGTCCATATTCCTGCGAAGGTAATTTAGGTTTCCCCGTCGTTCATAAACCTCCGTAGAGATCAGACGTGATTCGGCTTTTCTAGTGAGTGATTAAAAAAAAAAATATACAAAATATCAAAAAATAAATTAGAAACACTTTCGCTAAGTCCTTCGTTGGCGCGATTATAGTGGTGTCCGGCTGATAAAGCAGGGGTCGTGGGTTCGATTCCCGAAAGTGTCATCGACTTTTTATTTTTATTTTTTATTTTTTAAATTTAATCAAACAGACAATTACATACATAAATTAATACGAAAGTGAATCTGACAATGAGAGAGAACAAGCGGCCCGCTATTCCAATAGCGGGACCTGCAGATGGTAAGATGTCACCAGAAAATGTGGCAAGAAAGAGAAGGAGGAGGCTTAAGACACCTCCAAATCCAAATCCTGTAAGGCGCCCCACCCTGTCAGCTACTGAAAAGTTGTCTGGTAGAGGTAGTGAAGTGGCACTGACAGCGACAACAAAGGCGGCAGCTGAGTCAGACAAAGAAGAACATCCATATATGTCTGATGGTGGGGGTGAGAATAGTTTCCAATTTCTGACGGCCACAGAGTCTGACGATGAAGACGAAGAAGTGCATGCAATTAACAGCACAATTAAAGAATTGCAACAACAAGTACTTGACCTTAAAGCCAAGCACGTGGCGAGAAGGCAGATGGAGCAACAACAACTCCTGACCTCTCATCAACAAAAATCACAAGCACATCAACAACAACAGCATCAACAGCACAAGTCCCAAAATCAGCAGCAGCAGCAGGAGCAGCAGCAAAATCAGCAACAACAACAGCAGAAAGTCAACAGACAGAAAGTACCTCCAATTAATACTTACAAATTGGAATTAAAAGACACCATCAAACTGTGTAAGTCGGCCATAGGCTGTAATTTTTTTATAAAAAGATTAAGTATAGATAGGCACGCGATCCACTGCAACACAGTGGAGCGCTACCACAAAATTAAAAGTCTATTGAAGGATTCGACGACGGAGTTCTTCTCCTACACCCCGAAGGGGGAGAAGCTGCAAACAATGCTGCTGAGGGGGTTAGAACCGTCGACTAATCCGGAGGAGCTCCTTGCACTGCTGAAAGAGAAGAAGTGCGAAGGGCTCCAATTCGTGGGGGTCAAGCCTTTTACCACAGCCAGAGCCAAAAGGGAGAAGCGGCAACTGCCGATTTTCCTGGTCCAGCTAAGTCCCACCAGCAATCTGGATGGTCTAAGGAGTATTAAAGTCCTGGACTACCAGGTTGTACACTGAGAAAAATTAAAGAGGAGCGAAAACATTTTACAATGTGTTCGCTGCCAAAGGTTCGGGCACGCCGCGTCGAACTGCGAAATGCAGCCTCGATGCGTGAAGTGTGGAAAGAACCACAAGTCTGAAGAATGCGCTCTGGGTAAGGACGGAGCGTCTGAAAAAGCCAACTCTCTTGTGCTTTATGTAGGAACACGGGACACACCGCAAATTATCGGGGTTGTCCCAAATTCCAGTACATTAAAAGAATAAATCTGGCCCGGCAGCAGAAAGTGGAAGTTAAACGTCCACCCGTGCATTTGCAAACTCCAGCCGTTACTCCCCATATTACCTACGCCCAAATGGCGGCAGGTAGGGGAAATACGGTACAGCAAGCAACGAAATTGCGGAATTGGATGAGTTTGTTCAAAGGCATTCCTACAATTATAGTAGGATGCGTTGGACACACTTCACCAGAACACTGACTAGAGCACTCTCCTCGAATTCGCTCTACCCACCGTCCAACAGAAATCTGTCAAACGAGGAGACTGACAGGTATCTAAGACTAATGGACGAGACAATCAAACGAACAATGGACAAAACAATACCTCGGTACCAACACACTGACGAAGAAGACTTATTCCGCAACGCAACTATTGACGCACTGCACCGACAGAAAAGTGGACTGCTGTCAAGACTAAAAACCTTGTACAGACAGTTTACTGACAGACATAACCCGGAGATCATGACACTGAAGTCGTCGATTAAAATCCTCAAAACATTAATAAAGGAAAATTACAGAACATCTGTAAGTTTGTATTGGAACAATAAAATTCGGGCTGTAAACACCAGCAACCCGAATATGTTCCCGCAAATAAATAAAATATTTCGGAGAAATAATCAGAACGACCTTCCATGTCTTAAAATCGCCCGAACGACGAACAACGAACAAATACTGGTAGCAGCGGGAATAGATCCAAATGAGGCTGTTGATGATGACAACTTCTTTGTGATCGAGGATCCGCAGGAGCAGGTAGAGGCTATAGGAGCGACTTTCCAGGAGGTGTACAAGGCGAATGTTATCATTGGCCCGAACCACGATCTGGAGAGTCGAGTCCTTGTGCACAATTTCTACCTTCGAAATGAAATTGTGAATTGGCGATTCGAGAGCTCGGTTTTCACCCAGTTCAGTGACGAGAATATGGCAAATAATGTCATCACCAACAATAGGGTACTACCCCCGTTCATTTCGAAGGAGGAGCTCCAAACGATCTTCGAATCGCTTAGAAGTAAGAAATCAGTGGGAACCGATGAAATACCGAACATTGTGCTTCCACATCTCCCTCTAGAAGCGGTGAACATTTATACCATCTTGTTTAATAATGCAATGAATAATGCACATTATCCAGCGCATTGGAAAACTGCGGTGGTACATCCAACCCCAAAAGGGATAAAGACACTTCCAATCCGGCGAATCTCCGATCGATCAGTCTTCTTCCAAACATCAGTAAGGTTTTCGAGAAGGTGATCAATAGAGTCCTGACTAAGTGGGTTGAGGACAAACATATAGTTCCGGATAATCAATTCGGTTTCAAGGCGGGGCATGATATCATTCATGCTGCGTCTAAACTGGTTTCTGATATTCAATGGAACAAAGGCAAGAAACAGTGCACTGGTGCCTGCCTGATTGACTTGGAAAGGGCCTTCGATACCGTATGGTTAGAGGGACTCTTTTTCAAGCTGGACAGGTTGGGCATTGGTAAACCACTGCTGTATATTCTTTTTGATATGCTCTCCAGTAGACAGTTCATCGTGAAGAATGGCGATGTGACTTCTGCTAGAACATTTGACATTAAAAACGGTCTGCAACAAGGTGCGGTAAGTTCGCCGATCCTATTCAACATTTACACGAGTGATCTGATAGGTTCACTTCACCATGCCATAGCGTACGCAGACGACATAATCGCGTACAGATCGGGTCCAAAGATTGAGGTCATTAATATGCAGCGTGACTTCGACAAAATTAAGCGATATTGCGATGACTGGAAGTTGAAAATCAACTTTCAGAAGTCGGAAACCATTCTGTTTAGGACGCCTTTGTCTGGGGCCTCTAGGGATACCAGAAAGAATTGGCGAAAGTTCTCGATCGTGGGGCGGCACGGGCAGCCACTTGCTTGTCGAAATGTAGTCAGATACCTTGGGATCTGGCTAGATCAATTTCTGTATTTTAACAAACATATAGAGGTTGCTCTGGCCAGAGCAAAAGGTGCTTTTGCCCTTACAAGGAGACTGTTTTATAACAGCCAACTCGATGCGAGGGTGAAGGTAATCTGCTACATGGCCCTTATCAGGCCTATGCTTGTATTTGGATGTCCCGTGTGGTTCAACGTGAGAGCTAGTTTATTGGAAAAGATTCGGGTGTTTGAGAGGGCTTGTCTTAGGACTTGTCTTCGCTTATACAGAACACCAGAGTCTGAGTACATAAAATTCTATCCTAATGAGGTCTTATACAATAGGGCGAACCTAATAAGAGTGGACAATTTCGTCATTAAGTTGACTCGAAGGCACGTTGCAAGAGCAATGGCCTCATCAAACAACCTGATCTCCGGGGCTTACTACCCCAATTATATGTATCACGAGAGAGTTCGCTTTGACGGCTTTATTCCTCCAGAAGCGTTCCTCTATTTAGATAGCAAAGGTCTGATCCAGGACAGATTGGCGGTTCCGCTAATCTTCCACGTCGCTCGAACAGCTGCGGACAGGCGACTCAACTACGACAGAGACGTCGCACATGGCAGTGCGGAGCATCTCCGGTTCAGTAGGGTGGTAGGGAGTCGCGATATGAGGGATGTTGCTCGGCAGCACCAACACTTTTGGTGGCTAGTTGAAGAGGAGGATGCTTCGTCGTCGAACTCCTCCAGTAATATGTAGCTTCATGTGAAGCAAAGTGGGCCAGTCTAAGTTTTTTTTTAGCCATGGCCGGCTTACATAGTTTTAGTTAGGTTTAAGTTAGGTTTTAAGAAGAAAAATATATAAAAACACAAAAAAAAATATATATATATACATATACTTATATATAAAGTATATAAGTATTATGGATATATATATATATGTATGTATGTGTATGTATTAGACGTAAGTAGGTTAAGTATATTAAGATTTATTTTTAGGTAGTCTATAAGTTTTTATAGATAAAAAAAAAAGAGTCCAGACACTAAGTTTTTTCAATTTAAGTTCATTTTCTTAGTTGTAATAAGTGTAAAAATAGAAATAAAATTAGACTGTAAGTTTCGTCGAAAGACATAGTTTAAGTGTTAGGTTTAACTTAGAGTGCCCGCATGGGGCCAGTAAGTTAGTATAAGATAATTTTAAGTTATTTAAGCTAATTTTTAAGCGTTTTTTTGTCTAGCATGTAAGAGTAATTTACGGTGTGTAAATAAAAATGCATATAAACTGAACTGAACTGTAATTTAGGTTGAATTGAAAGAATTGACAACACTGATGATCCACCAGGAATCTGCTCTTATCGGAAAGATATTACGTACTTACTTACTTAATTAGGAGGCACTAGAGTTCGGGGTGAACCTGCTCCTCAATTAACAAGCCTCTCCAGTTAGTTCGGTCTTTAACTAACTGCCTCCGGTTGCGCACTCTAAGTAGATTGTTGATCGGCTACTGATGCACAGTTTTCCGACTAGGTCGATGTTGCTGTACAGCTCGTATGGTTCGTCGTTGAATCGTTTCCTCCAAAGCTGGTTAACGCAAACGGGACCGAATATTTTTCGAAGGATTTTTCTCTCGAAAGGATTGAGGATATCTTCATCCGCTTTCGAGAGAGCCCATGCTTCAGCGCCATAAAGTAGGAATGTGATGATCAGGGTCTTACGTAGAGTCTTCTTAGTTGGGACAGGGCCATACTATTCATTTGCCTTTTTAGGTGCTGTTGGCAGAATTTATAGCTGAACCAAGGTAGACAAAGCCTTTACTATCTTAAAATTATACGAGTAGTCGTAGACTGTGACGTTCTGTCAAATTCGTCTATGTTGTGTGTTCCTTCTTGTTGACAGAATATATTTGGTTTTGCCCTCATTTATTGCTAAACCCAATTCGGCAACTTCCGTTGCAATACTACCGAACCCATCGGTGACATCCCGCTGAGATATGGTATGCCAATTATGTCGATAACATCTGTGTACTCAAGTTGCTCCCCACAGACTTTTGAAATATTGCGCCTCCTGTGTTCACTTGTGGATTCCGAACAATTACTTCAAGTATGATGTAAAAGAAGTCACATGACAGCTCGTCACCTTGCCTAAAAAAAAAAGCGAGCGTTCTCACTCGTCATTCTGCACAGACGGACGAGCTCGTTTGGGATTCCAAAACCAGATAGTGTTCTATATAGTCCGTCTCTATAAATGATGATGAAAGGTTATGCGGCCTTAAAATCTTTCAAAAGATCTGCCGGGGTTTGAAGTTTTGGTCGATTGTGAACTTTCCTGGTGTGAAACTGCATTGATAGGAGCCTATCAGGTTGTAGACGAAGGGCTTCAGACGTTCACACAATAGAATCTTATGCCTCTATAGTTGACACACTTGAGTGGGTCTGTCATTTATGAGGCATACACTCCTTTGACCACATCTGAGAAATAAGTTGATGCACGCTCGTCACAAAATAATAGGCCCAGCTGATTTGTTGCATTTTAGCATAGATATGCAATCCTTACTTCATTTTGGTCAGGTGGACAGAAATTTTAGCCATAATCATCTAATTTAATTGGTAATTCTGACGAAGGAGTGGTGAGCTTCTTCGCCGTTATGCAGTCTACAGAAAAAGTTTTTCTACGTTCCCAGCACTGACTGTGACTCTACTTCAAGGTTTCTTTCTTCATTTCTACAGACAGAACGTTGACACGTTTTCTTTACCTGTTGATGCAACTTCCTTACGTTAATCCTGGGACATAACTTCTCAATACCTGCAAACGCGTGTATCTCGTGTACTTTTTTCTTCTTCTAAAGATGCCGATGTTCTTCCCATCTCTTCTCCTCGTAAAGGTTGCGAGCGGATATAGTCCTTCGTTTCAGCGCCTCATTGTAGGCTTCTTGCTCTTCATTGTGGTGGTCGGATGAAACCCAGCACATCAGTTGCGGCATCTCTGATGGCACGTTGGCAGTATTGCCATTGGTCTTCGGTATTTGATTCTGGCGGTATAGGAGTTATTGAGAAATTTTGGTATACGCTTTTGGCGAAGGTTCTAGCGGTCTCTTGTGATTGTAGTTTTTCTGCGTTATATCTTTTCATAATAGTTATTTTTTGATGTTGTTGTGATGCTTAGAAAATCCGTATTCGTACCTTGCCTGCAGCAATGTGGTGATCTGAGTCAACATTGGCTACCAGGTAGGTTTGGACGTCAAGAATACTGGAAGCCATGTCCCCTTGCTTATTTTAAGGTGAGGAAACCGTGTGCTTGCTATAGTGACATTTCGTCCCGCCACAAAGTCAATAAGACTAAGTTCATTGCCAGACGGTAGTCGTGTAGGCTATGCTTACCAACTGTCCTACCAAAGATGTCCTCCTTTCCTATCCAGGCGTTAAAATCACCTACTATGGTTTTAGCGACATACTGCAGACATTGATGCTGTTTGCCATAAGATGCTAGCTCATGTATCAGAACCTCAAGACTTCTTGCCTAAGTCTGCCACATATGGCTAGTTCGCTTAATTCGATTAAGCGGTGTTTCTTTTCTCTATAGCAATCGCCATAATATACGTATATCACAGTTTTTCATCCTCCTTATGTCCGGCTCATCCCATAACACTTCCTGGATGGCGGTGCTATCTGCGTGATAGTAGTCAAGGGCCTCTGCTTAAGTTGTCATTTAAATGTATGCAAGTGTCGCCAGCAGTGAATCCATTTCTATCACATCTTTTTTAATATCTTCCATATGGCCCAGTCTTTCCTTGCCATTTTAGCTTGCATGAGTAAGGGTATGAAAGTCTTCCGCCCTTCCTCAGGGGTCGTACCACACTTGATGAAGGTATGACTCCTTAAGTGGGGAAGAGCCCAACAGTCCCACAATATATGTTCTGTGGTTTCGTTAGAGTCTAAATAGTTTCTTGAGGCAGGTTCATTTTGTGTAGCTGATATTTTAGACATCAGAATCTGGAGAGTAATAAATCCTCCCGGTATTATTTCTGTTGTGCTTATTTACTCACTTAAATGGCGAGATGTAGATGGCGAACTTAAGCCTCTCCTCCAGTTAGTATGGTCTTTCGCACTCCAAGATTGGCTTGTGCCTGCCATCTTAGATGGGGTCTTCCTCTACTGCGTTGTATCTCGTATACAATCACGGAACGAAACATTAATATTTTTTTCCCATGTTTTAGAAATAATGGCCAACTGTTGAGTACTTTTCTGATCAGGTCGACGTCAGTGTGCAGCTAGTAGAATTCGCTGTTATATCTCCTTATTCCTCATTGACTCGTAAAGGGCACGAGCAGTTCTCGTAGTTTTACACAATGCCGGTTCGTAGTCAAGTTGTTTTGCTAAATGGATGATCGGGTAAAAGCCATGAGTCGCGACATATTTTATGGCTTTTTGGTGTGCTGTTCAAAGTCTAAAGATACCATGTACGAGGGGCGTTCAACATATTCTCGGTATCGGGGTGAAGCTGTGGTTGTATATATAAATTGATTTATTTATCAAGTAATACTATTATTCTAGTGCATTCAAGTAAAATTTCATATAAATGTGATTATTAATTCGCGTTTTATCTCTAGTTAAACAGAATCATAATGGCAACTGAGATGATGATGGTGAAAATTGAGCATCGCGCTGTAAAAAACTATTCATGAAGAGATGGTGGCTGTTTACCAGGGTTCCGCACCTTCATTATCAACTGTGCAAAAGTGGTCAAGTGAGTTCAAGAGAGGCAGAGAGAGCATTGAAGACGACCCCCGCTCCGGCGCCCCGGCTACTGCTTGTACAGGAGAAACCATCAAAGAAGTCGAAAAACTTGTTCTTGAGGATGCCCGAATAAAGGTGAAAATGATGGCAGAGATCACCAAGCTTTCAATTGGTACCATTCACACCATTGTGGGTGCCACGAATGCTCACAGCGCCTCAGAAAAAAGTG
>CASBSA010000022.1:0-39196 GCA_949129095.1 Volucella bombylans
CTCTTTACCGCATGCAATTTAGCTTAGTCTAGGACCCTAAACGCTTCTACCAGTATGTTAATACCAAAAGAAAGTCAGACGGCTACCCATCTACTCTTAAACTTAAACCCAAAAACCATTGCAAATTTCTTTGCCTCTCATTTTAACAAATCCTTTTCTAAGAAAACAGCTGAACCCGATCCTGGTTACTTTGGCTATATGAGAAACTATCCTGAGATGTCATCCATCTCGCTAAATATAACAACATCCTTGGTATCTGAAAACATTACCAAACTTAAAGATGATTTCTCGTCCGGCCCTGATGGAATTCCGGCTATTGTAACAAAAGGGTGTGTTACCCATCTCGGTCCTCCTCTTGCTGCACTATTTAACTTGTCTGTCTCAACAGGTACTTTCCCTTTCCTGTGGAAGGATTCTTACAACATCCCTATTCATAAAAAAGGAAGTCAGGCCGAAGTCGATAATTATAGGCCCATAGCAAAACTCTCTTGCATACCCAAACTTTTTGAAAGCATAGTCTATCAGCAACTGCTTCCGTACTGTAAGCCAACTATCTGCACAAATCAGCACGGCTTCATGAAAGGTAAATCAACGACCCCTAACCTAACAGACTTCATCTCTAGGACTCTTCATGCTTTAGAAGACGGTGATGAAGTCGATTCAATTTCCACAGATTTCAGCAAGGCATTCGATAAAATTTCTCACCAACTTATCATCTTTAAACTAAAAAAAACTTGTCTTTTCCCCTCATTTTGTGGCATGGACCAAATCCTATTTAGAAAACGAGAGTACATGGTCATCTTCAGATCTTCAATATCCGACCCCATTAAAGCAACATCTGGTGTCCCTCAGGGTAGACACCTTGGTCCAATCATCTTTACCCTCACAATTATTGATATAAATCTCATTTTAACGAACTCTAATCTTTCTATTTATTTTCGCTGATGACATGAGAATTTCCAAAGTCATCTCATAGCCTTCTGACTCCCATTGCCTGCAAGATGACTTGAATAAGTTTTCGGTATGGTTCAAGCAAAACTTTTTGGAGCTTAATGTCAACAAATGCCAAGCGATACCCTATTCCCGTAAACGTCTACCTCCCCCTCCAAGAAACTACTTCATCTGCGATGAGCCTATTCCTTTCACTACCCAAGTATGGGATCTAGGAATAATTTGTGAAAGAGAATTAAATTTCGACTCACATATTGACAGCATTATAAATAAAGCTAACTCTTCACTCGGCTTTATCAAACGCTGGTCAAAAGAATTTTCCAACCCTTACGTTACAAAGTCCCTGTACATTACTTTTGTAAGGCCTCTTCTCGAATATTGCAGCCAAGTTTGGTCACCCTATAAACTAACCCACATTCAAAGAATAGAAGCAGTCCAACGCAGGTTTATCCGTTTTGCACTTCGTGGTCTACCTTGGGCCGATCCATATGGATTACCCCCCTATGAAAATAGGCTAAAACTAATTAGCATGCATACCCTAAAAAAACGTCGCGAAGTCGCTGATGTACTTTTTATCCACCAGTTACTGACTGGAAATATCGACTGCTCGACAATAACGCAAAATATTGCATTCACTCCCAATCCCCGTAATCTAAGATCTGTCCCACTCTTCCTGATCCGAACTCACCGCACCAACTACGGTCACTTTGAACCCATATCCAGAATGTTGCGTATAACGAACAACTACGCCGAAGTCTTTGACCTAAATAGCAGCAAACAAGAAATAAAAAAAGCGCTGCTCAATATGCCACTCCCTTAACATCTCCCCCGTCCACCATTTCTCCTCGCCCCATTAGGTTAAGTATATCTTTGTTAGTTTTTTAAGTCTAGTTTTAAGTTTGGCCTGTTAATATGTATATGGATAAATTGCTCAGAGTATTGTATATCACAAAGTGTGAGACAAATCGCTGGTCCTTAGCATTATTTTACAATATTATAGACAGAACACAACTCTAGCAATTCCAAAGATCGACGCAGAAAATTTCTGAAAGATCCAAGCTTTGAATTATGCAAGCCAATATACAGTTGCATAGTCAAGAAAATACGTTCGCTTTGCTTCACAAGACTTACTTGGATGGCAACCTGTGCCAGAATTTTCTACCAAAATAAAACCAGACAAAAATGGACGACTTCCAGTTGTAGGAAGCTGTCACATGTACCAGATGCAACGGAAAACTCGAAAACTATGCACAAGTTGCAGTAATCCAGTGTGCAACCAACATTAAATAAATCATCCTATGTACATAACTGGTGAGTTATTGCATTCGTATCCTTTTTTATTTACATGAAAACCAATATCAGAAATTAGAAAAAAAAAAAATGAAAGTCGTTGTTATCTGTCACACAAAATACATGAGGTACTCCGTTATTCATTTAAGATGATAAAACCTTTCAAAAAATTGATTTATTCCAAAGTTGGGAAAATTTCATGTTGATGGGATGACCACAACCCTTATAAAAATGTACCCGGGTACCTCGTCACTCGGATAACGCAGTTATTTCTTTTTTCAATTTTACGATGAGGACTAATCCTATACATTATATCTAACTTAGAATAACACCAGTATTAAGTAGCACTTCGATCTTATTTATGAAAACAGCTTAAAAAACAATTTGGGTATTCCTCAAGGTAGTCACCTCGGTTCAATAATATTCGTTTTAGCTATTAATCATAAAATTTGTAAATGGTGTTTTCTTTTTATTGATAGATCTTCCCATAAGGAAAACGTTTAATCTGTGCTGTCATTTTTGACATTTATGACATACCATTACCATTCATTTATCTTAGAGATCCGCCTTCAATACGCGAAACATAAAGAAGATTATTATTATGTTTTGGACACAATTCGTACTATAATAAAGGGTTTGCCAATATTGACTTGACAACTTTGAATTTAATTTGTGAACGCACTCTTTCACTAATCATCAAACTGTCACAGTCAATTTATTTAGTAAACTCAACATTTTCATCATGGTAAAGTACACGAACGGGCAACGTCTGCAAATTATAAAAATTTTCTACCGAAATTCGGAGTCGGTGACTACAAATTTAAGAGCGTTAACTCCAATTTTCGGTCATAATTCTCGCTCTAGTAGACAGGCAATAACAACAAGACAGTGAGACAACGGGTTGGTCGAAGTGTCAAAAATATCGCTGCCTTTCAGGCGTCCGTAGGAAACGATCCAAATCAGTCAATTCCACGGCGTTTTCAAGAATTGGGTATCGCTCAGACCACATTATGTCGTATTTTGCATAAGGATTTTGGTTTACACCCAAACAAGATCAAGCTAACTCAAGAATTGAAGCCGATGGACCATTTGAAGTGACATATTGGGCCATATTTTTTCGTCGACGATAACGATCGTTACGTTACTGTGAATGGTCAGCATTATCGCGCCATGGTCGCCGGTTATTTTTGGCCCGAATTGGAAGATATTTATTTTGCATTTATTTATTATTCTAGGTACAATATGTAGAAGTACGGATCACATAAATTCAAAACCAAAAAAAAAATAGTAAATTTCAAAAAAATAAAAAAACCATAAATTCAAAAGAATACCCAGAAATATAAATAAAAGGGACAGTCTATAGCCAAGTTTAGAACTACAGCTAGTAGCGAGTGTCCCATCGAAAATTAAAATTCAAATATATAATTCTAAAATGAACGTGGGGAAAAAAGAAAAAGGATTGTTGTTATTTTAAATATAGATATTTAAGAGTCGTTCAATCTGTTGGTGGTTAAATTCAAAGAGCCATGTTTTTACTTTTGTGAGGAAAGGTAACAAATTACGTATACGTCGGATGAAGTCGGGTAGCTTGTTAAAGATTGTCGGAGCTACTATCAAGAAAAACTTTTTAAAGTGCATTTTATTGTGCGATGGTATTACAGCAGAATTATTTGAATGAATTCGCAAGTTATGAATAGAATTTCTTCTAACTGAAAGATAGCCATTTCTAATAAAAAAAAGTTTTAGCACTTTATGGTAGTAGAGATGCCTTAAGGGTAGAATTTTCAGTTCTTGAAATAAGATAAAGCTGTTGTGGAATCGATATTTCTTACATATAATACGTATAACATGTTTAAGAGCCAAGAACAGAGGGTTGATTTTGTTAGCATGAGTTCCACCCCAACAAGTGATACCATACTGAATCTTAGAATGCACAATACCATAATAGATCATAACCAGTAATTTATTAGAACAATATGAACTATGATTATAAAATTGTCTGAACAACATAGCAAATATTTTTTCAGAGCGTTAGTATGATCGAACCAGTTTAATTTGCTATCCAAGATAACTCCAAGATACTTAAAGGATTGAACAAAATCTATTTTAAAACAATGATTGGAACAGGTTTCAATAGAATTAAATGTACAGTTAAATTAATGCAGAGTTAGTTTCGAGTTTAAACTTAGAACAGTCAGAAGCGTGATAAAAAAGATTAGAAGAGTAGAAGACCCTGATAAACTGAAATACATCACTTTAGTTGATGCTGAGCAAACCAGCGTCTCAAAAGATCCAAGTCAAAGTTAATGTCAACTATTAAGTTAAGTGGAGATTTACTTGCGTAGGAAAAGGCTATGTCATCAGCAAAAGCTGTCGAGTAACCTTTAAATTTCTGGAAAAAGATGGAGTTAAAAAAAAATGAAAAAAAGTATTGGTCCAAGGACCGACCCTTGTGGTACACCTACCTTTAAGTTACGTAGCACACTGTATTTTCCTTTCTGCTTTCTATTAGACAAATAAGAAGCAAACCAATGATACAAAAAAACACGAAATCCTGCTCTATAAAGCTTATTCAATAGAATGTTAGGATCTATTAGATCAAACGCTTTAGTTAGATCAACAAAAAGGGCAGCATTGATAAAACTTTGGTTGATACCATCATAGACCTCACTACATAACTTTAAAAGAGCGTCTTCAGTAGATCTGCCAGCTCGAAATCAAAACTGACAATCACTAAAAAATGTTTGTTTGTTTAAAAAATCTAGAATTCTTCTTTTCATGGCTTTTTCATACAAACGGGCAAAAGAGATATCGGTCTGTAGTTACTAAGACAACAAGGGTTGGATTTTTTATGGAGCGGAATCACTCCAGAAATTTTAAGTGCACCAGGAAAAATTCCACCGAAAACGCTTTTGTTAAAAATGTGAGCTAGCACATCCACAATATTAAATGCTATCCTTTTTAGAATAACATTAGAGCAACCATCCGCTATAACAGTGTTGGAGTCTTTTAACGAATTAATAATTTTATTTAATTCACTTGAAGAAATGGGATTAAAACAACAGCTTTCACTAAAAAAGATATCACTGACTAGTCCCTCATCAGCAATAGTAGAATTGTTTTTATCGAATACTTCAGTAACTAAATTATTAGCTGTTGAAACAAAAAACTCATTGAAGTGTTTAGCAACTTCAGTCGGATCCGAAACTGTCAGATTGTCCACTGTCACAATTAATGGTTTGTCTTCACGCACTTTGCGATTTAAAATTTTGTTGACTATAGAAGGACAATTTTCGTTATAGACATCAGCCCAAAATTCAAAGCGAAGAAGGAAGTTAAGCCTATTAAAATCAATTTTTTTAAAAGGTTTGCTAGTAATTGATTTATTGCTTTCATTAATAATGTCTAAATAGTGAAGACTTATCATGCACTGATCAGTGATACCAAAATCATCTAAAGAGCTCACAAGACCACAACTACGAGATCTACCGCTTCTAGAAAAGATATGGTCAATACATGTACTAGAGGTATCGCATATAAATCATTAGCAGCCAGTAACATTATGTAACTATTCACAAAATTAGTCTTAGAGAGAAGATCAATATTAATATCACCCAGGAAAATTAAGTTTTTGGATTTTTCATTCACGAGTAATTCATTAAGTTCATCAAGGAAAACATCTCTATTACTATCATGCAACCTATAGGCACCAATAAAGACAGTTTTTTCATCTTTTAAATAAAAGCTAATTTTTATAATATCCGCAGATTGCAGATTAAGGTTAGAAACTTCTGAATTATTGTATATATTTTTGATAAAAACACCGACACCACCAAACGAATAAGAATTATTACATGTAGCAAAAAATGCATAACCCGGGATTTTATAGTAATTTTTTGGACTTGGACGACGTGTGGTTTCAACAGGATCATGCCACAAGCCGCACAGCACACGCTACAATCAATTTATTGAAGAGTAAGTATGGTGAGCGTGTTATCTCAAGAAATGGGCCAGTCGATTGGCCGCCTCGTTCGTGCGATTTAACGCCGCTTGTCTATTTTCTGTGAGTCTACGTTAAGTCATTGGTTTATGCCAACACGTCGACGATGACGTTGGAAGAGCTCAGAGCCAACATTCAACGCGAATGAAAATTGTTGAAAATCGTTGAAAATTGGGTCCAACGAATCGACAGCTGCAAACGTGCCCGCTGTGGCCATATGAACGAAGTCGAGTTCCATTCATAAATGTTTTGATTGTACTTCAAGCCGATAATAAAGTTTTTGAAATATCTCAAATGGTTTGCGTTTTACTTAAAAAAAAAAAGTTGTCAAGTCCTTATTGGAAAACCCTATACAATCAACCTGACGCAAAACCATCGACGCTTTAACATTATGTACGTGTAGAACAAACAGTAGTCGCTTTGAGTAAAATTGTGGCGGTGTACTCGTATATAGAATTGTCAATTTGCCATCGATTGCATGAGATTGGCATGACCATAGCTTCCGACGGGCATTCGCCGTTGACCCCTATTTTTGTCAAAAAATCGTGTTTAATAAGGAGGCTCACTTTTGACTAAATGGATGTACAAGCAAAATTGCCATTTCAAGAGTAAGGCAAAACCAGAAGAGACTATGAGACTCAGTGCTTTTTTTTATTACATATTTGGTTTCAGTCTTAGCTTAAGATTACATTGCAAATTCAATAATACAGGAATTCAAGACATGAAATAGTTAAGTACAATCTGTAGCCTAAGTGGCAGTGATGAATATCCTTTTTTCATTGACAGAAAACAAATAATTCATGGAATATAATTATTATTGTTGTTGAGGGGAGAATTCAAGAAGATAAAACTATTACTTAAACAATTAAGTATTAAAAGAAAAAAAAATCATTTACAAACAGATTGTTAACATTTCAA
Source organism: Volucella bombylans (assembly GCA_949129095.1). Taxonomy (NCBI): domain Eukaryota; kingdom Metazoa; phylum Arthropoda; class Insecta; order Diptera; family Syrphidae; genus Volucella; species Volucella bombylans. The sequence goes on from CASBSA010000022.1 coordinate 7,160, forward strand.
TAGTCAAAGGATTCGAGCCATTTTTTGATACCATTAACCAATACATTTTTCACTCTTTCACATCTTAGAGAATCTGGAAGTAGATTAAACAGACCTTTATAAACTGATGGAACTACAACAAAATTTCTGGAATTACCCCGCAAATCATAATAACTTTATAACAATAGAGATGTCTTAACGGAAGAGTTTTAAGGTTGCTGAACAGATTAAAACTTGGAGTTTTGCAGCTCTGCAGGATCGGTTATAGTAAAGTAAGCGCCGCCCCAACAAATGATATCATATTCCAATTTGGATTTTAATAAACCGTTGTACACAAGTTTTAAAATTGAATGATTACAATAAAGACTAAGGTGATGCAGTTGTCTTACTACTTTGTTAAGATATTGTCTTAGATAACTTGTATGTTTGGATCAACTTAGCTTATTATTCAAGATTATATCCAGGTATTTAAAGCTTTCGACATACTCTATCTTAAAGCAATTACAGCAACAGGAGACTTATGGCTGCTTATTTATTTATTTAATTCAAAAATTCTTGTACATTAAGATTAAATCTTTTTTACATTGTCCAAGCTAGGTAATCATACATTAAAAAAAAAAAACAGAGTTAAATTGTAGCGATAAAAAATTAGAAAACTTATAAATATGGTATATAAAAATAAAAAGAAAATGGACAAAAAAAAAGAAGAGGAGAAGAAATAGGGGATTTGGAAGACTAAAATAGTTTGGGAAAAAGATTTGGGGAAAGAGTATAAAGGTTGGGATCTTCCATCAGTAAGTTCGAGCAAAGTATTTAAAAACCTCCTTTGAAAATATATTTGTGTTGCTTGATCGTTTGATATCTATTGGCAGACGATTCCAAAGATGAGTCGCATGGATAAAAAAATTTCGACAAGTGCATAATGTGCTCTGACCGTCTGATATCATAAATATTCCTTGCGCAACTATTATATGCCACAGTTAATTTTCTTTTCGACACATAGTCCAAGTCCCCGTATATTTCGCATCCATAAAGCAATATCGGCAAGTTAAAAGATTTAACTAATTTCAGTTTAACACCTATCGGGAGGTAGTTTTTCGTGGGACTTATACCACGAAGAGCGCTATACTCTGTTTACATGTAAATTTCAAGTGAATGTACTACTAAAGTAGACTCCAAGATTTGTTATCTTATCCACATACTCTACAGGAGTGTGATTGAGAAATATGGGAGCGGAAATTTCTGTTTGTCTACCTCTATTAATGAACATAGCTTTTGATTTCACTGGATTAAGACTGAGCTCATTATGGTATTTCGGAAACAAGGAATATATTTGTACATCATCGGCATATATATGGTACGCGGAGGTCGCGAAACATTCAGATATATCATTTATGAAACATAAAAAAAGAAGAGGGCCTAGTACGGAACCTTGAGGAACACCCATTGGGACTTGAATAAATGAGGAGCATTTGGTGCCATTAGACACATATTGTATGCGACCAGATAAATATGAAGTTATTAATTTGCTTTCGAAGGAAAATTGCCTATGCAGTTTATTTATTTAGTATTTATTTATTTATTTATTTAGATCTACGATACAGATACATCAACAGATCAAAAAAAAAAAAAAAAAAAAAATATATGGTATATATAAAGTACAATAATTAAAAATTATCTTAAAGCTAACAATGTGAGTTCCTTAAATCTAGTTCTAGGTATTACAATATCGAGATGATCATATACAACATTAAATAATCTACAGCAAAACGTAACAGGCTCATTGGCTCCGTATGAAGTGGAGTGATGAACTTCAAATAACAATGGTCTTGACCTAAGAACCCTTAGTGGCGCATAAATACCAATTAATGAGAGTAAGTTCAAACAGTCAATGGAAAAACAAAGTAAATCTCTAACGAACATAACACAAAGCATTTTACGACGAACTTCGAGGGAATCAAGACCCAACAGCAAACATTTAGAGCGGTAAGAATAGTGGACATTGTCATTCAGAAAGAAACGGCGTAAAGCAAAGCGCAAAAAGTTTTTTTGAACTTTTTCTATTCTATTAATGTTTTTCAATGAAAACGGGTTCCAAACAACACTACAATATTCCAGACATGGACGAACAATGCTTACATAAATGGCCTTAAGAGTATATGGATCCTTGAAGTCCGATGAATTTCTTTTCAGAAATCCTAAAGCAGAGTTAGCTTTTGACATTAATTTGTTAACATGGAGATCAAAAGTAAGTTTACTATCAAAAACAACACCAAGGTCTTTAAACTCAACTACAACATTGATTGATTGGTTTCCAAGACGATAATCAGGGGTTAGATTATATTGTGTTCTATAATATGACATGGTGGCACATTTGTCGATATTGAGATGCAGATCGTTCATTTTACACCATTCAAAAAAATAATCTAAATCTCTCTGGAGTAGAAGACAGTCACTCACATTAGAAATAGTGACGAAAAATTTTATATAATCCGCATACAAAAGACAATGACAAAATTTTAGAATACTCGGCAAATCATTTATAAAAATGAGGAAAAGGATTGGCCCAAGATGGCTTCCTTCCGGGACACCAGACACAACATTAATTTCAACCGAATATAAATGTCCGATTGAAACGAATTGCTTTCTACCAAACAGATAGGATTTAAACCATGAAAGTAATGGGCCAAAAAATCCGTAACACTCAAGCTTTTTTAGAAGGATACGCAAGTTAATTCTACTAAAGGCTTTCACGAAATCAGTATAGACTACGTGCACTTGCTTGTGCATCTCGATGGAACTTAAGCAATGATTGGTGAACTGAACTAGGTTAGAGCAAGTCGAACGACCTTTCCAAAAACCATGCTGAGAATCACTGATAAAGCTGCTTAAGATGAATACCATCCGTTCCTTCACTAGGCGATCCAAAAGTTTAGGTATAATAGACAGTTTAGAAACTGGTCTATAATTCGAAATTTGATCTTTTTTACCACTCTTAAAAATTTGTGTTATAAGCGAGTATTTCCAATCAACAATAAAAGACCCAATTGCTAATGACTGATTGAAAATATAGAGCAGAGGGTAGCTAAGAGAATCAGCACAAGACTTTAAAACAACCGGGTAAAAACCTAGGAAATCCGGATTTTTACTGTCCTTCAAATTCTGTAATGCCAACAATAATTCGGATCTAATGAGTACCAGAGAGCTTGAGGCAGTAAAAGCTTGCAAGGAATCAAAATAATCCTCATTAAAAGAAGAAAGGCTGGAGGAATCATAAATACCTTGAAAAAACGACGCGAACATGTTCAGAATATCTTTGGGATTACTGGATGATTTGCCAAGAAAATTCATAGTTGAGGGAAAACCAATACTAGCCCGTTTATTAGCATGGAACGATTTACACTGGCAAATGACTTTGAGAAGTCTAAGAAAATTATGAGACCCCACATCGCAATCCAAACCGGCACGAATATCTTCGCACACCTTTAGTAACGCGGTAGTGCAGCTACGTTTGAAAGCTACGACTGAAATTTCGTGACAAGATTTTTACTATTTAGATAAGACTTAATTTGGTTACTTATTATTGCTTCCAAGACTTTACTTAAAAAAGGAAGGATAGCTATGGGTCGATATTCATTACTATTTGGTTTAGGCAGTGGAAGAATTTGGCAACTTTCCACTTGGTTGGGAAAAACAGACGTTGTAATGATAGTATTAAAATCAACAGCTTTTGATTTTATCCTTAATATTATTTGACCTACACATATTTTATCAATTCCAGAGAGCGAAAAAGTCCCTTTTCGTTGGTTATCGAAGAAGGTAGGGATATTTTTGTGGTTAAAAATCTTATGATTGCTTCGAACAAATTTCGTATTTAGTTCATTAAGGTCGGTATTATTGGGAAGTGGATCTTTTGCAGGCTTAAGCCCGATATCACGAATATTACTCCAGAATTTAGAACTCGAATCCCTCGTTTTGAATTTATTTTGATAAAAAGTCTTTTTATTTGATCGTATCAGAAGAGTTACCGCGTTTCGTACAATGGCATATTCTTTATATATAGCTGTGCATTTGTATCTCCTCCATCTGGAGTAAAGAAGATTGCGCTTTTTTATAAGGCTAAAAACTTCCGAAGTCAACCATGGAATGTTGACTCTATTTCAACGGTGTTTTAGAGGTACATGTTTATGAAATAAAGAATTTACATTGCTCGTAGCATATATCGGCGACCAGTCCACAATTCGGGTATCATAAAACAAAGCCTCTAAGTTAATTTTCGAAAAATTGTATGATTTTATTGCATTTTCTTCCACACAAGTAGGAAAGGTGTTAATTGTTAAGAAAATCAAGTCGTGATGTGAAAAGCCCGCCGCTGGAATTTGATCGTAGTAAATAAAGGTTAAAAGACTCTACCGTACTAATTAATTGCTTGTTATTGCCCTCCAATGTATTTAAGTTTCAATCTCCACAAAGAACAATTTTTGCATACAGCGCAGACAGCTCTTCTAACAGATCTCTAATGTGTATATAGTTTGCTATGTTAGGAGCCATCTATATACTGAAAACCATTTCCTCAGTAAATCAAGATCATGAATTACCTCTAGGAATACATTTAAAAAGCTTTTGTTTGAATATGAAAGTGCAGTATCAGCAGCAAATGCAGTTACTTTGCCTTGAAATCTTTGAATGAAGCAGGAGTTCACATAAATCAAGAACCTAGAACTGATCCTTGTGGAACACCGATCGCAATCCTTTTTGGAGAGCTATAAATATTTTTGTACCTCACCATTTCCTGACGATTATTTAAATATGATCACTGATGATGTTATATTATACTCTCATGGCTCTAAAATCAGCGAGATACAGAATAATCTCCAAATAAAATTCGACAATCTTCAAGTTTACTGTCAAGATTGGAAGCTCAAGATAAATAGCTCCAAATGTGAAACCATACTGTTCCGCACCCCAGTAGGCCAGGGTAATACAGACTTGAGACGCAATTGGCGAAACCTGGTAATAAAGTCCTTGGATGGGCTTCGCATCGAGTTAAAGACTGTTGTGAAGTATCTAGGTGTTCATCTGGATAAATTTTTATATTACAATGAGCACATAAACCAACAGCTGTCGCTTAAAAGCCTTTTTTACTCGAATCATCTGAGATCCGATGTGAAGGTCATTTGCTATCAAGCGTTTGTGCGTCCAATATTGACGTACGCGAGTCCTGTACGGTGGAACATAAATCCTTCTTACATGGAGAAATATCGAGCTTTCGAAAGAAAATGTCTTCGAGCCTGTTTACGAATGTACAGAAGCGCTCATTCCGACTTTAGGCATTATGTCAGCAACAAGACAATATTGGATGCTTCCAGTGTGTCCAGAATAGACAATGTTATTCTGGACCTTGTCAGAAATCATTTCGCGCACTCATTGAAGGTTGTTGAGAACGAGTTCATATCGGGCTTGTTTTATCCTAACCCTGGTTACTTCAAAAACACATTATCGAGTGGATATATACTACCTGAGGCGTTCTTGTATCTAGATGCACACGGCTATCTATATGATGCTAGTAATGTTCCGATTATATATCATGCTGCTAGAAGGGCCACAGACAAAAGAATTCTACATGTGCCGGTACACTCGGGTGATGGGGCTAATGTTTGGAGATACTGCATGAACGTACCTGAAAGGGATACTCTCGATACATGTACGAGTAGATCAAATCGGGCTGAAGCTGACGCTTTAGTATCGTAGGTAATTTTAAGTAAAAAAAATTAAATACGCAAAAGATATTTTTTTCCACATTTTTTGTTTCTTAAAATAACAAGATCCATATTTGAACAAAATGTCTATTCATTTTATTTAACACAGAACTGTAGCTAGCTTAACACATAAAGATTTAATGTGCTGCGTACCACTTCTAATGTGGTTTTGTACTTCGTTATTAAGATAGTTCATAAGTATTTCGCTTGTTTTTGCTTAGTTTTTATTTTAAGAATATTGTAAATTTAAACTTCACATTTAAAAAAAAAAAAATTTAAATATGAGGAAAAAACCAGTTATATACCTCTAACACCAGAAAAAGTTTGTCTAATAATATTGAGTGATTTACCATATCAAACGTTTTAGTAATATCTACAAAGAGAGAAGCCGGAATCTCAGAAGAATTAATGCTTTGGCATAACTTTCCTGCTATTTTAAATAAAGCAGCTTCAGTCGGCAATCCACTTCTGAATCCGAATTTATATTCACTAAAAAAAATGCGTTCTTCCTAAAAATGATAACATTCAATGATAACCCCTCTCAGAAATTTTTGAAAAGACAGAACAAAGAACAACTATAGGCCTATATCATTGCTATCAATTTTCTCAAATATTTTCGAAAAAACCATCAAATGTAGAGTAGTCAACTATCTTGAGAAAATTTCTTTTTTCAGCTCAAATCAGTACGGATTTAGAGCTGGTAAATCAACTGAAGATGCACTTTTAGCTCACTGCAGTCATATCTACGAAAGTATAGATCAGAAAAGGTATACTGCTGCTCTTTATATTGATATTAAGAAAGCATTCGATACTGTAGATCATGTCATTTTATTGAGAAAATTAGAAAAAGCTGGCTTCAGAGGTTTTATGCTTCATTGGTTTTCTTCCTACCTTAAAAACAGGAAGCAAAGAGTTAAAATAGGCGATAAATTCAGCGAAACCGAAAACATTAACATAGGAGTTCCTCAAGGTTCAGTTTTAGGTCCTATTTTGTTCCTCATATATATCAACAGTGTTTTTAATCTTAAGTTAAAAGGAAAAATAAGTGGTTTTGCTGATGACCTAGCATGTGTTTATTCTAGTCCCACAATGTTAGATCTAATTTCGGATATCAATTTTGACTTGGAGTTATTCAGACATTGGTTCGGCGTTCATAAGCTTGTTATAAGTGAAAAAACAAGAGTTATGTTCTTTAATCTGGTTGCTTTAGATTTGAATCCTCCACTTCTTGTTCAACACAGCATTGACTGTAGAAAACTCTCGCTAAGTAGCGTTTCTTTCTGCACCGCCAATAGTGCCCATACAAATGTTGTTGACTTTGATTGTTCTCCTAAGTGTTTTCGAATCGAACCTGTAACTGAGTATAAATATCTTGGCCTAATAATTGACAACAAAATGAACTGGAAAATATATACATTAGCGTTAAAAAAGTATTTGTTGTCAACCACTTATGTCATGTTTCACTTGAGAAAGATTTGTTGCAGGAAACTTATGGAGACCATTTACTATGGACTTGTTCAATCCAAAATACAATATGGAATAATATGCTGGGGTGGTACTTACAAAAACTATTTACAGCCTCTTTTAGTTACTCAAAAGCATATCTTAAGGACCATCTGGAGGAAGAAAAAATTGAACATAGTTTTTCGTTGTTTGTCAGCTCGGGTATTCTCCCACTTAAGCACCTTTATTTTTATAAAGTACTAAAAATATTTTTCTGTAGAAGTGAATATCTCTTAAGCCACAATATGCCTGCTTACTCATTACGTAGCATCGATAGAAATCTTGCTATCTGTGCACAATTCTAACAGCTTTCTTAACTTTTATTCATCAGTAGCACCTAGACTATTCAATAAATTACCACTTGATATACGGAGTATTCGTTCGACTCATTCATTCAATAAAAAAATAAAAAAATAAAAAAATGGCTTTTTAACTACGATTTTGATGAAATCGGCAATATTATCAAAATATTGGTTTAAGTTTGTAGTATTTGAATCATTTCCATCAACTTAAAAAAAAAAAATAAAAATTTGTTTACTCGACATTTATTACCCCACAACACTTGTTGATTAAATATCTATTTAAATATTATTGTAAAATTATATATTTTGGTACTTTCGACACTTGTCGTAAGACAACAGATCGTGCCTTTTTTTTTTCTTTTTTTTCTTCTCTCTTTTACTTTTTATCAAATGAAAAACACTTAAAAAAGGTTAATGTGTATATTGTAATTATTATTTATTGTTAAATTGATGTAAGCTTTTCTTAAGTTACTATATTATAATTTTATTCAAATGTAAAAGAAAAAAAGAAAATAAAAAATAAAAAATGAAAATGAAATGAAATGATAGCAAAGATATTGGTCGATAATTATTCAACATTATCTTGTCGCTTTTTTTATGAAGTGGTAATACTATTGCCATTTTTAAAGTTTAAGGGAATATTCCCATTTATATACTTGTATTAAAAATATAACATATGACGTCAGAGATGTGAAATTAAATTTTGTTTAGCAAACAACTTCTGATGCTGTCAAAAAACGTGGTCTTAAAAGTTTTAAGAGAGCAAATTAATTTATTTATCTCCAAAGGACTGAATGGTTCACAGAAAAAACTCTCTGTTTGACTTTCTAGATCGAATAAGTCACTCCTGGGAAGGACGTTATTGTTGGTTGAGTTCTGAAGAGAACTAATATTGCAAAAGAATTCATTAAATGTTTGGTGTGGTCTTAGTTTTCCTTATTTTTCAAAAATTTTCCATCAAGATCATGTGATTTCACACTACTCGATTACTTCTTGCGGAGCTATGTTGACTATTCAGACCTTACAATCGAATGTGGTATCCAGCGCATTATTGCTGAGCTATTTCAAACATGATGCGCTTCGTCAAGAGCAGCCTGAATGAATATCATGACAATAAAGATTTTCGATTCAAACTTATTTTCTGTTTTTGCTGTCTAAAGAAATTAGGCATAGAGTTTAAAAAAATACCCTTTATAACGAAAAAAACATGTGATGTTGCTCGTGTATTGGTACAATTCGCCTAACATTAACCCTCACTTTTGTACAATGATCTGAATGTTTGCGTAATTAGGCCATAAGAATTGTATTAATAAACGCGACGCTATATCCCACTCCAATAAGTATCTCATGTCTACTCCACAAACCTGCTACCTATGTATCATAGAAATTACGGAACTGTGAATGGTAAACAAAAATTCAATCTCCATACGATTTATTCTTTATAAATCAGATTAACATACGAGGTGTGTTCAAAAATTAAGGCAACTTTATATTTTTATAAAAAAATATTTATTTATTCATCAATATTACTGTTGTTGACTTTGACGGCACCACCACAGATATAATACACTTGTGCCAATGATTTTTCCAATCCTCGAAGCACTTCTCATACGCACTTTTTGCTATAGCCTTGAGCTCTTCCAGCGATGACGTTTTTATTTCCTCAATCGTTGCAAATCTTCGGCCTTTTATAGGTCTCTTCAGTTTTGGGAACAGGCAAAAGTCACATAGGGCCAAATCCGTCATCAGTTATGACCCTATTGAGCAAGTCAGGATCACCATTAACCCATGTTATACCAGCGCCCCATTTAAGGTGCATCAACATTTCCCATCAAATTTCCAATTTTTTAACAAATATACGAGTACCTCCATTTAATAATTTTGTTCAAAACCTGACGCCTTTTAGTGTAACATAGTAGTCTTTGAAAAATACACGCGCTCTCGTTTATTTCTACCAGTTATTTGTGTTTTGTGTATTTTACCCGACATGGGTTCCAAGAAAACGTAAGTAATAAGAAATAGGTAAATGCTATTGTTACAATATGACATTTGTTTTATTTATGTTTATGAACTGGACTATTAACAAATATAAAGAAAACAATATTATTTTGTATTTTTATTTACAAATTATTGACGTTTGTTCAATGCCCCACTTAAGGTGCATTGGGAATAGTAGACACTGTGGTCGTTTCTTTCAAATCATTGTGTTTCTTGAATTTTATTTGTAGACTCAGTGTTCATGAGGATAGCCTAATTATTTCTGCAGATATATTTCATCAACTGAAGGAGTCTTGGAAACCGTTGAAAGAATTCCATTCATAGATCAGGATGAACAAGAGGAACCTACATACAAACCCCGTTTGGATGAACCACCTATAAAGAAAACTAAGTCTGCCATTATAAGGAAATGGTAACAAAAGGATATTACTTCAAAGCCTGAAATGGAGTCAACTGTACCCGACTTTGTTCTAGATAAAGATAATCCCTTAGAATTTTTCGAGATGTTTTTTGACGATGAAGTTTACGAACTGTTGCGCTCCGGAACAGAAAAAAATGCTATTGCTAAAGGACAAGTCAACTTCCGAATAACTGCAGAAGAAGTAAAGTATTTTGTGGGTATCTTACTTTTATCGGGTTACAATAGAACATCGCGTTACAGATTGTACTGGGATAAGAGCATTGATACTCATCATCCAGGAGATGCCTTATTTTCATGCATGTGATAACAGCCGTCTTCCACCGAATGATAAGTTTGGAAAAGTTAGAACTCTGTGGGATATGATGAATGAAAGATGGTTGAAGTTTTTTCCCGGAGACAAAAATTTATCAATTGAAATTGATCAATGGTGCCTTATGTCGGAAAACATCGAACTAAGCAGCACATACACGGTAATCCAATCCGTTTTAATTACAAAATCTGGTAACTATGCACTCGATTGGGCCATCTTATCTACTGTGAGCCTTACCAGGGGGCTAAAACAGGTAATACGATGCCAAGTCTCGGCGTAGGCGGTTCTGTCGTGATGAACTTGATTTCGAAACTGCCAAGTGGTGATCACTACAGTTTTTACATTGACAAATTTTTTATATCTGCACGCCTACTTGATGAAGTGAAGAAGATAGGTCATGAAGCCACCGGAACTCTTCGTGCCAATAGAGTTGAAGGTGGCCCGCTCAAAGATGTAAAAGAAATGAAAAGGACTAGAAGGGGTTTCTACCACCAAGTAACGGATACAGATTCCAACGTAAGCCTACTACGCTACAATGATGTTCACCCACTTGGTAAAGTAACGAGGTGGTGCAAAAACAAACGATTCGACGTCGACCAAAAATACAACAAGTTTATGGGTGGAGTTAATAGACTTGACCAAAATGTTGGAAAGTATAGAATCGGGATTAGATGGTATTGGCAAATGATGATGTTTCCCATTAACGTGTGTATGAATAAGGCGTTTCAATTATACCGACTCTCGCCAGCAGGACAAGCTAAAGATTCTCACGACTTTCTATCTTTCACAAGATACATAGTTCAAACATATTTGATACTTGCCAAAGTTTCTTCTTCTTCCCTTCCAAATCGAATTAGACTCACGTTGCCTATGACTACCAAGGAAAAACTACCTGATTCAATAAAACGGGATGATAGAGGGCATTACAAGTTCGATGTCTTCAAAGCCATAAAAATACAAAGTTTAAATGCATGAAATGTGGAGTTGGTTTGCATCAACACTGTTCTCAAACTTTTCATACTACAAAATAATTTTTTTTTCACTTTTTGTTTCATTTTTGTTTAATGTTTTTCCATAGTTTGTTTAATAGAAAATAAATATAAAAATAACAGCTTTAATTACTTGCATACAAATACCATTGGCATATTCTCCCAACGCCCCATTTAAGGTGCGGTCCTGAAACTCAGCTTGTAAAAAATACAGATTTGCAAAATGGTAACCTTTATCTCTTTTAGAAGCTTTTTCTTATATATTGATTAAAAAAAATATTAAAACTTTATGATTTTAATACTTTGGGATAATATGGGTTAACGTCATTTAAGAGCTACTGAGCGATGATCAAAATTAAGAAGTTTCGGAACAAACTTCACTGACACACGTCTCATGACCAAAACATCCGAAAAAATTGCAAGACACGAGCCGACCGATATGCCAACATCATCAGCAACATATCTTATGGTAATTCGACGATATTCCAAAACAATTCTCTTCACAGCTTCGACGTTATCATATTTTGTTGATGTGCTGGGGCGTCCAGAACGAGGTTCGTCATTGGTATCTTCTTGGCCATCTTGGAAGAGCTTGTACCACTTGTAAACATGTTTTTTACTTAGAGCAGACCCACCTTATGTCACTGTCAACATTTCAAGTATTTAGAGCATTTTTCCACAAAATTTGATGCAAATTCTTTGCTCCATGTCCGGGATGGACCTGGGCCTCAGTCAACAAATGTCTTCAGCCAGCTCGATCTAGCTAGGTGGCCTTCCTCTACTGCGCTGTCCCTCGGGAGCGGATTCGTGTCCATATGCTCTATATGACCTAGCCATCTCTGTCTTTGGATCTTCACTCTTCTGGTTAGGCCGATATCGCTGTACAGTCCGTAGAGTTTATTGTTGTATCTACTCCTCCATTCACCGTCAATGCAGACGGGACGGAAGATCGCCCAAAGAAGTTTTCTCTCTAAGCAACCAAAAACACCCTCATCCATTTTTGATAATGTCCATGCCTCTACGCCATAGAGCAGGACCAGGATTATTAAGGTCTATAAAGGGTGACTTTGCTACTCGATTGCCTTCTTAGCCCAAAGAAACATCGGTTGGCAAGAGTTATTCTTCCTTTGAACTCAGCGCTGGTGTCGTTGCCTTAATTTATAGTGGAGCCTAGGTAGACCTATCGGGGGTGACGTTCTGCCCGAGACGTCTGTGTTGGTTGTCCTTTTTGCTTAACACAACATATACTTGGTCTTGCCCTCGTTGACCATTAAACCCATTTACGCCGCTTCCGTCTCAATACTTGCGAAAGCGCCACTCCCGATTATGTCAATATCATCGGCGTATGCGAGTAGTTGGACGGACTTTTGAAAGATAGTGACTCTTGTGTTTGCTTGTGAGTTTTGCACTATTCTTTCAAGTACGATGTTGAAAAAATCGCATGACAGCGCATCGTCTTGTCTAAACCCTTTCTGGGCATCAAAAGTCTCGGTGAGATGTTTACCGAACTTGATGGAGCAGTGTCATTTTTTATAATAATTAAAAATCGCTGAGCACACCAAAAAACCTTTCTATCTGTCAAAAACAAACTAAGTATGTTATGAACTTGAAACTGGGAACATATGTTCGGGACATATGTATGTACCAACACAACAAAAACAAAAATTGTTAATAGAATGTACGTTGCCAGCGAAATTTCAAAAGTCACCTTACTTTTGAACACACCTCGTGACATGTGTATGCCATATTATTGTATTCTTCCTAATTTTCTCAACACTAATCCACGTTTTCCCAGAACTGCCCTATTTTTCTCGTTCCCGTTCTGGAACCGAGGAACAGAGACGTGAGGTCGGAAACGTATATGAAAAGCAGAGAGTACTGTCGTCAGCAAACAAATCTATAGGATGAGAAGCGGCAGACAAGAGATCACTGATAAAAATTTAAAAGAGTGTCGGGGGCAGAACAGAGCCTTGGGGCATACCAGCATTTATTTTGACAACATCAGACTTGAAACCATCCAAGACAACTTGAATTGACCGTTCTGAAAGGTAATTTCTAATCCTAGGAAGGAAAGGATCGTCGATCTCAAATGCACGCATTTTCGACAAAAGAGCCTGATGCCAAACTCTGTCAAATGTCTTCGAATTATCAAGTGCAACATCTTGTTTTCGCCAAATTTGTTCCATTTTTCGCTTGGGTTCCATTTTTCAGTGAGACATGCCATCAAATTACCAGTGGACCTGTTGCTTCGAAAACCGTACTGCCGGCCATCAAGAAGTTTTCTAGTTTCAAGATATTTCATGCGTTGACGGTTTATCAGCGTTTTCATGACTTTGAAAAGAAGGGACTTATTTGCTATGGGTCTGTAGGAGAAGAAAGAACAAGATTCGCCCTTTTTAGGGACGTGCTGGATAAATGCTCTTTTCCATCTGCTCGGAAAGAGTCCTTAAGAGTAGGATTGATGAAGAGCTTACGCAGTAGTTTTGCCCGGAACACCTCTTCAGAAGGAAGGGAGATATACTATCTGGATCAGCAGATTTTTGAATGTTAAGATCTTTAAGTACTTTTGCTACTGCTAGTAAGGTGGATTCGTTCCATTGAATATTCGACGCATTCAGCTGTAGTCGGAGACGGATCACACTCTAAAAATGTTGAGCTGGCCACAAGGTATGCAGCAAGCAGATTGGCCTTGTCCAAATAGCTGATAGCTGGAATGTCATTGTAGATGTGCGTTGTGATGGAAGATGAGGCAGAATTTCTAATGTTTTTGAAGAACGACAAACAATTTTTACAACCTTTAGGATATTGCAGCAATTGTTTTTTTTTTCTTGCCGTTTTAAGAGGAATTGTATATAATTCTTTGTGTGATTTTCTCCATAAATGGGTGAGTGGAGGAGGAAATACAGCAATGAAGTGTACGAGCTATACAGCAAGTGAAGGTCCAATGACTGATGTGGTCCAAAAAATCTCCGAATACGCCCTCGACGGACAGCGCTTTAGAGGAAAATCGTGACACAGGTGGCGCACGTAAGTGGAAGGGGACCTCACCCAACATAGCGTGCGAAACTGGAGGCAGCTATCTAAGCATCGAGCTGGCTGAAGACGCTTGTTGATTGAAGCCTCGGTTCACCCCGGACTGTGATGCCACTTCAAGTAAGTAAGTAAGTTACCACATCAACCTATTCAATTTGAAAACATTCTGTTCATTCATCGACTCCGCTCAAATTTTGTCAATTGCGCTTCTTTTTGCAACCCTTTTTCCCTTAATACTAACCTTCGTAAATTACACTGTCTTCGCTCTCTTCTATCAACCCACCCTACCCAACTACCGCATATCTTATGATTTTTTCAATTTTTTTTCAATTTCAATTATTTATTTATTTAAGTAATCATTAAGTACAAGTAAGACTTGGCCTTTTTAGAGTACTAACAAAATAATTTTACATTAGTAATTCACATAGATACATATTTATATTACAAAAAACTAAGAAAGAATTAAAAATAAATTAAAAAGAAAAAGATAATAGAATACTACAGCTGTTCATCGAAATATTTAAATATAGCTATCCTAAATTGAGACGCTCCCGTTGCTCGTTTTATGTGTTCAGGCAAGGAATTCCATAGCCTAATGGCGTAAGTAAAGAAAAGACGCGACGAATGAGTGTAGTTAAAAGGTTGAATTATAATATTATATATTCTAGCCGCCTGTGTAAATTGTAGTTATTCATAAAGATACCGTGGTGATTTCGAATATATGATTTTATGCAAGAAAATACAGTTTCTGGTATCTAGATATTGTGTCAGCGAACAGCCTAAAATACTGTTTTGGTAAGCAGATACATGATCATATCTTTTGAGACCATATACATATCCAATCATTCTATTAAAAGCAACCTGGAATTTGTTTTTCGATGCAGAATCAAGCTTGCAGTATATTACATCACTGTAAGTTATAATGGGAACAACAACGTTTTCATTAATTTTAGCTTAGCAGCACGGGGGATAAAGCGGGAACATGTCCATAACTTGCGAAGGCAGCCATAGATACGGCCTATTATATAATTTATATGGCCATTACAGGGGAGATTACAGTTTATTATAAAACCTAAGCTGGTGACTTTAACAACAAATTTAATTTTTATATTCGATAACATAATAGGAGGTAATATTTCTGACTTATAAATCTTTTTTTGAAATTAAAATTGGGGTCTTAGATGGATTTAAAGTAAGTCCATTTTCGATAGACCATTTGTGTATACCTTTGAGGTACTCATTTATTCGATGGAAAAGATCCTCTACTAGTCCAATAGGTCTTGACAAATAAATTTGGATGTCATCGGCATAAAGGTGAAAAGATATAAAAATACAAAAAAAGAAGAGGACCTAAGATAGAACCTTGAGGTACACCTTTACGCAGATATCTGATATCTGAAAAATCTTCACCAACCATAACTCTTTGGGAACGATTGCTTATATACGAACCTATTAATTTGACTGCGCTATCATTAAAGCCAAAATAATGGCGGAATTTTTTACATAAGATGCTGTGGTTAACCCTGTCAAATGCTTTGGAGCAGTCTAGCAAGCATAGGACCGTCAGGTTGCTTTGATCATACTGTTGCCTTATATCATCAAGAATTTTAACCAATGCAGTAGCACAGCTATGTTGGGGTCTAAAACCTGACTGAAAAGGACAAAGCAGAGAATTTCTATATAAATGACCGATTATTTGTTTTGCCAGTATCTTCTCAAAAACTTTTGACAGGGTAGGAAGGATACTTATAGGCCGAAAATCAGTAGGAAGTGAGGGCCGCGATTTCTTAGCAACAGGTATAATTCTAGCAGCTTTCCAATTATAAGTGAGGGAGAATCATTTTTACAAAGCGGAGGGGGATGCCATCTTCACCCACGGCATTCGATTTAAGGGAAACTATACTTTCAACAACATCATTCTCGTTTACTGCTTCAAAATCATAATTAAGCTCACATAGAAGTTCTTCTTGTAAGGAGAACTGAGGACTGTTATCTGTACTTGTTAGAAAAGAGCAATTAAGTATATTTGGATCTAATCGACAATCAGAAACACCATTTTTACAATTTTTGTATAGACAGTAAATTTCCCAGTTTCTAAATGTAGGGCTTCGTCTCCAATTTCTATATTTTTTTCTGCGGTTATTTATTGCATCCAGTACTTCGTGAGTGAACCACGGACATTTCAAATTTCTTATTTGTCCTATCCGCAGCGGCACATGATTATTAAAGATCCTCAATTTTCAACTGAAAAAAGTTAAGTTTATTATTAGCATTGTCAAGATACAAACAGTGTTCCCATGGTATTGCACATGTTTCCCTATTTAGTGAGTGAACGTCAATAGATTTAAAATCCCTGTAGGTGTATGTATGCGGGATTGGAACATGTGAAAAATCAATATTATAAGAACAAAACAACAAATCATGGTCAGATATTCCTTCAAGAGTAGTTGATCAAAAAGGAGAACTTTAGATGCATCGGAGACTATTAACAAATCTAATAAACTAGGATTGACGTTTGGTGCATATCGAGTAGGATGCAAGTTTATAACAACAAGACCATTGGACAGCACCAAGTCAAAAAGTTTGTGTGATAGAGCATCATGTCTACCAAGATCAGTGTTAAAATCTCCACATACAATGATATGTTCATATAACTGAGCGAAATTGGCTAACGCCGAGAAAAACGGATCTGTCGAAAAGCGTCTACTTGGGTTATACACACAAGATACAATACATTTAACACAACCATATGACACCTCTGACATTAAATATTCAATTCCATTATGTTCGGATTTACCAATCACTTTACACCTTAATGTTGATTTGCTATAGATTGCAACCCCACCGCCAAATAGATTTTCTTCAAATGCATAAATATCTTAACTTTTTAGACTGTATTGCCCTTAAATTCGTGTTTAAGTCTCATTACAAAAGTAAATTTTAAATTCCGTTTATATTTGTTTTAAAAAATGTGAAATACAAATTTGGAGCTATAAAATGATAACCGTTGAACTCCAAATCCATATTCGTATTTACAAACAATTTTCCAATTCGTGCAAAGAAATTGGGAAGAAATGCCATTCCAAGTTAGCTTCCACAAATTACATTGATATTTGATGTTTTCTATCTGAAAACAGCTATTGTGTATTTACCAGACTGGAAACATAAAAAATTACTATGTATTATTATATTGTTGACAACGAAACCCAAACGAACTTTATGAATAATTAAAAATATGTAAAAATATTTCGATTGAGTTGAGTCTTTGTGTTTGCTTAAATTTAAGACGGCCGGCGGCGGCGCTTGTAACAGGAAATGTCGCCGCTTGAGAAATTTCGATGAAATCCAACGACTTTGGTTCTTACTATTTATAACTGAATTCATTATGGGAACCATTGTTTGGAGTTAACTGACAGGACACGTATTTTTTTTTTTTTTGATTTCATTTCTTGGAAATATATATGTATGAATATTTGTCCAAGCGTAGGGTTGTTGGCAAAATAGCAGATTCCAATGTATTTTAACAGAGTTATCATAAACTCCACATCAGTGGCTGTGCTATTAAGTCGATGGCCTGGTTTAAGTTTATGTTAAAAAATGGATTTTTAACTTGCTCTTTTGGGAACAATTTTACGAATTTTTAAAAAAAAAACATCGTGGGAAACATTTTTTGAAAATATGTGGCGAGCACTGGCGCGTTCTCTAAACTGTGACTGAGTTAACAATAAGAGAGAGAGATATGCAAATATTGTCTGTCAATTGTAATCAGATCACTATATTCTACTCAATTCATTTCAGAATACTTTTATACAAGGAAGTTTTGAGAAACAACCAATTAGGATGTAATTCAGGCTAAGACGAATAAGCTGTTTGAACTACAATAGATCAGATGCCATATCCGGTATTATTTTATTTTTGTAAATTTTAATTTTATTTGAATTCATTGTTCATGTAAGATCGGTGTACAATACACATCTTTTATAAAAGAACAAGCTTATATCTATTATATTCATTTAAAAAACAAAAAAATGAATTTAAACAGCAAAACAAAATAAAATAAGATGATAAAACCATTACTTCAACACTTAAAAATTTTTAAATTTTGTGCAAAAAGATAGAAGAAATCGGAAAGAGGAAATAAAGAAAAAAACAGAAAATAGACAGACGGAAAGGCAAATCTATTAGGAATTATTTCTATAATATTGAAACAATTTTTTACTGAAGGTGGTTCTGTTGATAGTGCGCTTAATTTCAATGGGTAAGAGACTCCAGTGACGAATCGCATTAACAAAAAACTGACGAGAGGTATTGACATATTTGCATCGTGGATCAATTAATTGATGAGTTCTTTGATTCCGCGCAAATTTAATTTTTTCATACAGATATTCCGGCCCTTTGGCGTTATAATTTTGTGTAATGACAGCACAGTAGGATGTTTCATAAAAGTATCTAACGAGCACCCTACAATCTTATTTGTATAGGAGGAGATGTGGTCATATCGCCCAACGCCAAAAATATACCTCGCACAGCTATTAAAAGCAACATTCAGCTTTCTTTTTGCCCCATAGTCTATATCTGAGAAAATTTCGCACCCATACAACAAAATGGGTAGTACTCGTATATAGGACTTAACAAGCTTCAGCTTTACGTTGGTTGGAAGTTGGGCTAAGCCCTCACAGAGCTCCGTAAATTGTTGATGCAATTCTATTTATGTGAGTATTCCAGCTTAAGTTGTGGCTCAGGTGAAGCCCAAGGTTTTTAAAGTTATCTACAAACTCAATTTGGAGTTTGATTTATGTAGAGTGGTGGAACAATTTGTCTATCTCGGCCGACATTAACAACCATGGCTTTAGTCTTTTTCGGGTTAAGGCTGAGTTTATTATCGATTGCCCATTTATAAATTTCAGCTAGTTGTTTGCTTAGGTTCTGTACTGCCTGCTTTATTTGAGATTTCGGGAAAAACGAATAAATCTGGACATCATCTGCATATATGTGAAGTTCGCAGTTTATAAGTCGGTCAGCTAAGTCATTTATGTAGCAAGTAAAAAGGAGGGGTCCTAGGACGGATTCTTGGGGCACACCAGATGGAACAAGAAAACAAGATGAACATTTGTCTTCATGAGACACGTAGTGTGAACGATGACATAAATATGACATTACTAAGTTACACAAAGAGCTATCAAGCAGAAACTGCGTTCTTAGTTTTTCAACGCCTTTGAAAAATCCAAAAAAACACTATTAGAGCCAGCATTTTACGGTCCAAGCCCCCACGTAAATCTTCGCAAACTTTGAACATAGGTGTTCTGCAATTATGCTTTGCACGGAATCCCGATTGAAATTTAGTGATAATGTTTCTATCGCTTAAATATTTTTTTATTTGATTGCTTGCAATTGTCTCGAAGGCTTTACTCAGAAACGGGAGAATGGCAATAGGACGGTATTCAGTTTTATCTTGAGACGACGAAGGCTTTGGCATCGGTAACACCTTAACAGTTTTCCAACAGTCGGGGAAGCTGGAAGCAGTTAAAAGTGTATTAAAAATATAGGTTGTTTGGAAAAGGATGATAGGTAGCAACATTTTTACGAACTTTGGCTCAATGTTGTCTGAGCCTACTTCATTTGATTTTATGCTTAAAATTGTTCTACCAACATCAACTGCATCGACGCAAGATAATGAAAATATACCCTCGTTCCTGGATGGAATTGCAGGCACCCTATGACGTGCTGAGTTTTGTGAGTCGCAGGCAGATACAAATTTGCAGACAATCCAAGTGAGCGAACTTTCTTCCAAAAATCGGAACTTGAACTAGTTGAGCTAAATTTGTTAAAGAAGACAAGAATTCCTTCTTGTTTCCTCTAATTAGAGAAGTTACTGCATTGCGAGCAGCTTTAAACTCTTTGTGAATTGGAGGACATTTGTAACGTCTCCATCTGGAGTATAAGTCATTCCGGACTTGCATTAAATGAAAAACCTCATGCGTCAACCAAGCTAAACCACAACTCTTAATTCTTTTTTTCATCACTGGCACATGTTTTTTGAAAAGAGACGAAATGCTTTTATTGAAAAACTCAATTTGAAGGCTCGTATCATTTGTTGTATATATTGGCAGCCAATTTATATTTTGGCAATCATTAAAAAACGCTTCCAAATTGATTTTAGAATATTCATATAATTTGAAAAACTCGTCGTTTTTAGCTGTTGGATGTGCGTTTACAGTAAGGAAAAGCATATCGTGATTCGAGAAAGCTGGGGCGAGAAGCTGATCGTAATGTAATAAAAAACTTGGTTCAGACACTAACGCAATATCGATTAACGACGGTGTTTTGTTGGGTGCAAAATGCGTAGGTTGGGTGCAATTACAAAAGTGTAAATCGAGGGATTGAATCATTTCTTTGAGTGTCCTATTTTCATTACCTAAGATGTTAAGGTTAAAATCGCCGCACACTACAATTTTTGAATATAGGGGGGAAAGTTCTTCAGTATAAATAGGAAAACCATTTCGCAACAATTTTTTTTTCAGGCGCACGACGAATGTACATATACTCGTACAGAATATATTAAAAGTAAGGAAAATCAAGAAGAAGAACATCAACAAACACTTTACAAAGCTGCTATTTGCCTTATAGATCAGTGTTGATTTTTAAGCACCGTATTTAGTTTTTCGTCGAGAAGTACATTTAACTATTGTAACTTATATCAAACTGGCTCCGGATAGAATCTGAATTAGGAAAGGCATGACGGCAGGAATTAATCCAGGATGTGGCGTTGTCGTATTTGTAAGGAACGTTAGGCTTAGACTTCAGTAGTTGTTAGGCAAATTTTGTATGACAGGTAAGCTGAGAAATGTGTTATTCTGATTGCCAAATAACTAATTATCGTAAGGAATTGGTATAAGAAGAGACAACCGGGCTGTTCTCAAAATCATAATGAATCCCATTACCACATCTCAACTTTTCGAAAATTCGAGGCTACTTCAAGTTGGAAGGCATAATCCTCTAAGTTTAATATGATGTGTAGGTAAAAAGAGATCAGTGGGAATCAGATGTTTTATCAGGCAAAACTCAGAAGAGGACTTCCATTGACAATTGAGTCTCTTAGAGCAAACATATCTTTCAAGTGCTTCCTCACTTAGGTATGTGTATGCTGCAATATACTAGTATTAGTAGCGAATTTGTTTGAACCTAATATTTTATGTCAGCTTTGATATCGAATGGCTTCAAAGCGTATAAATTCTTTGCTCACATAACGAATAACTCAATCTACGGCATAGAGGTCATTCTTCAGTCCTGTGTCTACAAAATATATAAAACTATTCAAAAGTAGACTCTTAGTGATACTAGCAACACCTCGTGAAGATGGAAGACGATAGGCAAATCAAATAACTACGCTTTTGTTTCTATCTACGATTCAGTTCGGAAACAATAAGCGTCACTTTGTTCCACCATTTGTAAAGGATGTTGTATGCAGTGGGGTCAGTTGTGGTTTCCATTCGAAGTGATCAGACTTTTATTTTTGCGTATCAGCTGAAAGTTGAAAAGGAATAAATATTCTGCAAACATTTTTAATTAAAAATAAGACAGGTAATTGACTTGCTTTTTTTTCAATTTTAGTCGGTTAGGTAATATTGTGCCTATGTCCATTTAGAGGACAAATATAGGGAATTCAAGCAACTCGCTAGTGTGAGTTAGTGAAGGTAAGGCTATAATTGAAATGTATAAGAAAGATAATTTCAATAGGCGCATTGCAATCATTTTCAAAAAAATTGCGCACAGCTATTGGAAAAGTTATACAAGCTTTTCAGAAACAAAGACGAGTGGAAGCTATAAAACGGGTCGGGCGACCAAGAATGACAAGCAAATGGATTGATAGAAGGACAATAAGGCAGTTATGTCAGTTTCAAAAATTAGGGCACAGATGCTAGTCGAAGGTCCACGTACAGAAGACTACATGAAACTGGTAAACATGGATGCGTTGCTCATATAATTCTTTACGTTATCAAGGCAAATATGAAAAAACCGATGGTATTTTATAAAGACCAAGTACTTGAGCAATACGAGTACACATTCTGTGGACGAACTAATCCATGATCAGAATGAAGTAATCTCATAGACGAATATACGAGTATGTTTGGAGAAAAAAAAGTAAGGCTCTTCCTATACAAAACCAGTCAGACTTCAGCGAAGGGTATCATGGTCCGGGGATCCTTATGTACAAATGGGGAAGGCAAAATTACACCATTAGAAGGTAAAGTGAAAGGCAGATTTTCATCTAAATATTCTAAAAGATGTAGCAGTTCTGGAAGGGAGGCGGCACATAGGTAGCAATTTCGTTTTCCAAATGATAAGCCAATAAAACTGCCAAAAAGGTTTTGGAATAAATATCTTGAAATGGCCACCACGCAGTCCAGACCTATCCCCAATAGAAAATGCACTGGCACTTCATAAACTACGCATTACAATGCAAGAATAAACTGTAAAGCTCAAAATAATGTTTTGATGTAGGAAATAGCTTCTTCCATCGGTTCCTCTAGCTTGCTTAAATTTTCTACATTCGAATAAATTAGTATTAGGTTAGCTTAACACAGTTTTCTTATATAGGTCAGTATAGAAAAACACACAATTCTTTTAAGGCTTGGCCTGGCTATTTTATCTGCCTACCCCTACTTGAGAAATTCACGCCTTTCAGCTACGAGTATATTGAGGGAAGAAGAACAATTTCGGTCCATTTTCTTATAAAATTAGCGATTTTTGAACGTGGGAACTGGCTAAAAAAAAAGGAAGTATTTTAGAAAAATAAGAAAAAGCACTAAAGCTTCCAGAAAAATGTAGATTTATTTTTATTTGAAATGGGCTTAGTTCTGGATTCCTACGTTGAACTGTCACATTCAGAGAGTATAATAGCGAAAGAATAACCATATGCTTATCTGCAAATACCTAGCGAAGAATGTTTAAAAATAATAATTTGAGTTTTCGAAAAGCAGTCCACAATTTTGAATGTATATAGTGCTGTTCAAATTAATAGGAAATCAGGTATAATATCGATGGCAGTATTGTAATCGGTTTTCTCTCAATATTTTTAGGAAACACTGCTATTGAGCTGACAAAATTTTTTTTGTTTTGAAGCAAAGAAGGTCAGGTGTTGTGATTTGCTTTCATAGTGAAAGGATATAATTTTGTATTGTATTTGGTTTCATCCATAACACACGTTCCTAACATATATTGGACTTACATTTTATTCATACAAAAAACAAAAATGGAACAAACTAACAAAATGAAATAGAGTTCACATTTAGTAGAACTTGTGATAGCCCAGCTATGCTTACGTTAGACACCTTCCTTCACGTGGACATTTTGATGCTTATTGAAACTATAATCTGTGAATGGTGATTATTTATGTAAAGCGTCTTTTTAGTTGACGGCATTGAAGTATTCCTGTGATTTCGATGGATCAGCAACCATTGTCTTGCTGCCTGGCTTCCAGTTGGCTGGACAGACTTCACCATGCTCATCGGTGAATTGGAAAGCCTGTACCAAACGTAGAGTTTCATAGACATTACGACCGATTGGCAAGTCGTTCACAGTAATTTGACGTAAATTCTGCTTGCCATCGATGATGAAGAGTCCACGGAATGGCACACCAGATTCCTCGTCCAAAACGCCATAATCACGGGCAATTTTCATCGATTTATCAGCGAGTAAGGGAATGTCCAAGGATCCAAGACCACCTTGCTTGCGTGGGGTATTAATCCATGCCAAATGGGTGAAGTGAGAATCTGTCGAGCAGGCAATCACTTCAGCGCCAATGCTGCGGAATTCCTTTACACGGTCAGAGAAGGCGATAATTTCAGTTGGGCAGACGAAGGTGAAGTCCAACGGGTAAAAGAACAGTACAACGTACTTTGACTTGTAGTCCTTCAGGGAGATCTCCTTGAATGCACCGTTGACGACAGCGGTTCCGGCGAATTGAGGAGCTGGCTTCTGCAGTTGTGGCATCTTCTCGGCTAATGAGTTTAACAGGAATTTCAACAGAACAACTTTTCGAACGTCACCTAACGTACGTACACCCCGGACAATGACCGTGAAAAGAATGAATGAAATATATGGATGCGTCGTAGAAATCATTGCACACTTGAAAATTTTGGCAAGAAATGCTAATAAATCCCTCAAGTTCAGAGCTGAAAATTTGGAAAGGTCCATCAATTTTGCAACCAATATTTTGAAAGAAAACGCCGGTGAAAACATGGTACACTGCGAAAAAGAACATAAGAAGCGAATGATAGATAGCAAAAAGGACAAAGCACAGACAAAGCTGTTGTGGCAGTAATTTACAGCACCATTAAAATGCCAACGTAAAAGGCCACCAAAAAAAATCGATTACCAGGAGAAACATTAGGAATAGTCTTTCACAAAATATTGTGGAGTGGAAAAATAACAAAAATAAATCTCCAAGTACCAAAAGAAACAAAATTTGAATGGCTACCCCAGTAAAAGACTCTATGAATTGGGGCCGTATAGAGTAATGTATTACAATAGGCTTGGGTGAGCATCACGGTGGCTCTTGCAACATAACAATGATCCCAAGCCTTCGTCTGGTTGGATTGTTAGGGCCTATCCAGTTCTTCGATCTTAATTCTATTGAGAATTTGTGAAGTAATTTAAGAGTTCTTTGGCTAAGAAAATCTCCCAAAAGATATGTCGATTGTGATCAGATATGTAATACTTGTCGTCAGAAGAAATAGAGTTGATATTTTTGGATTGAGCAGATATATTATATTTACTCACAGAAAAATAACATCTTTCGTTTTTTATTTATTTTAATATTTCTGTATTAGATGTTTTTATAAAATGCAATGAAATAAAAAGCTAAGAAAATATTACGATCTACGCATTCACTTAATAATGGTAAATGTAAGTTTACAAAGAAGGGGTGATTGCATTTGTAATTGTATTTAAATGAAAATTACATCAGTATTACAAGATAAGATATCTTTAAAAAGTATTATTTTCCAGAAGTTACAAACTTTACGTTAAATTAACAATTAGGGTAGTCAAAATAATCATAATAAATAAAAATCATATCGGTTATCGGACAGATAAAGGCAAAGCTTTTTCTGAAAGACGGTATACGAGTTGATAACCTGCAATTCATGTGGAAGATAGTTCTAGACACGAATTGGAGATATAAGAAAGTTTCGCTCTCCAATGCAATGTTTGAATGAATGAATAATAAGTTTTTTTTTCCCCTATTAGATTGTGCAAAATGTAGCATTTCAAAAAGATAACTAGGAGACTAATTTTAAATAGTTTTAATATATAACGGAAGTTAAAATACAGATTGAGATTCAGACCGTAAATTGTCGATGCTAATCTGGACACACTACTAGACCTAGGGATATTATAAATAAAACGGACACAGTCATTAAACGCAACATTAAGCCGATGCTTACCAACACTGTCAAGACAGCGAAACACGGAACAATTAAACAAAAAGTAAAGCATTACAAGCGTTTTGATTAATCGTGTATTTTCACCAGGTGATGCAAGTAGTTCGCAGAGTATCGTAATCTTCGCAGTCTACAATAAACTTTTTTCAGGGTGTCCCTTATGGCATCGCAGCAGGTAAGTGAAGAGTTTATATGAAAGCCAAGGTATTTAACTGATTTTACAATAGTAATGGGGCATCAAGGACAACAGGTGAAAAATCATTTGGACGCACCTCGACAATACAAACTGTCTTGACTGGGTTCAACTTCAATCTGTTACCTTTTGACCAGTTGGATATATTATCAAGATCTTCATTCACCCTAGCAACACAATCTTCTATAAGACCAATAGGACGAGAGAAATATATAATCACATCATCAGCGTACATGTGAATTTCGCAATTCTTAGCAATACCTGGGATTTCATTGTTAAAAAGAGATAACAGAAGTGGTCCTAGTACAGAGCCTTGCCGAACGCCTGCATGAATGGTTTTAGAATTTGAATAACCAAGTTCTGTAACGACCGACTGTACTCTATGTCTTAGATTACAGCTTAGAAGCTTGGTGGATGAGTCGGAAAAATTGAAGCCATTTTTAATCTTTGTAAGTAACAAAGAGTGATCAATGCAGTCGTAGGCTTTGGAGAGGTCTAGAAGGACTGCTACACAGATATCGTTACAATCTAAAGCGGATCGAATGTCAGTAGTAACTTTTAGAACAGCAGAATCACAACATTTGGAAAGCTTATTATTATTATCTAAGAATTTTTGCATTTAAAGAAATAATACCTTTTCAAAAGCCTTTGGTCTGAAGTCAGCAGGACAGTTAGGATTAGACTTTTTGGCAATAGCAATAATATTGGCAATTTTCCAATTATCCGGGAACTGAGAGCTGTAGATACAGTAATTGAATATATGATGTACTCGGATGTAACAAATGATATGGGGTAGTATTAGCTTGAGAAATCGAGGCGAAATACCATCCGGTCCTGTGGCATTGGATTTTACCGAGTACACACATTTGAATAGATCAAATTCATCAATACATTGAAAACATAAATTTGGAAACAATTCAGAATCACTCGGATCAAGGTTAAGACATAACGGTTGAGAAGGATCCGGGGAAAAAACGCACTCACTTCATTCGGAGATATCGAACAATTGGACATTTTACTATCACAAGACAAGACATAACACGCTTAATTACAACGGGGACAAATCTATTACGAGTAAATAAGGAATTGACTTGATTGTTTTTGAATTGATTGTTCTATGAGTATACGTGTGCGAGTATGTTGCACGCAAAATTCCAAATGAGCTGAAATATTTACTTAAAAAAATAAATGTGGGCATTATTTTTTATATATATAAACTACGAATAATATTTAAAATATGTAATCACAACACTAAAAGCACGCATATGCTTTAAAAAAAAAAATACTAGAAACACAAATTTTTTGAAACGGGCAGTATTCGTATTTTGTCAAACATCAGTTCGAAGTACGAAAATATTCCGGCAATATAATTTCTGTTGTACCGAAAGGTTCAGCTTAAGGCAATTTATTTTTTTACAGCTTTAGGCAACTAAGCCCATGGCGCACAGTGTTTCGATTATATGGGATTAGGTGGAAAAAAGTCAAAACCAACTAAAAGTGTTTCAAATTCAACTCTTGTTGCGAGTGCTCGAAAAAAATGGGCTATGGAGGAAATGAAAACCATTTTAGTGCATAATGAGTGTCTTTATTGACAAGTTTTGTGATTAAATAAGATATTAACTAATATCAACTATGTAAATATTATTAGCTTAACGAATTCATTTTAATGTTTTTAGTGGGTATTTTATTATTTTTATTATAAGTTTGTATTTTGCACAGTATTATATCTTATTTATATTCACTTTATTTATATACATACGTGAAGTAGAGACAATCCATAAACATAATTTTGTGTCTTTACATTGCCACAAGTAATTGGCGAATTCATTTGACTGGGCTTAGTGCCACAAATATAATAATTCTGATTCCCCTTTGTACCCGATAATTGCATGTTTTGCCATCAACCATTGTTGAGAGAAGGACATGTTTGACGAGAAGGTTTGAAGATTGAGTTGGGTTTAGTTTTTCGATTTGACTTTTTATATTTTCTACTTCTTGATGCACTAAAGCCGAAGTCTCTTTTTTTAAAATAAATTTAATTGCACGACAATAACGCGTAGATGACGGTTTGACGTTTACCCAAAGAGTGGTATTAAAATTATCATCCAAAACTAATTTCAAAGGCACGAAACAAACTAAAAATAGGTATTCGTCACTAGCAGTTTTGTCGTCGAATTTCTGCTTGTACTGGCTATGCTCTGAACTTCCATCAAATCCCCATTTACTTATCGACGTTGCTGGTTATGTTTTGTTTGTCCCTGAAAAGTGCAATTCTTATAAAATCCGCTGGGTAGTTATATCTACTCGTAGCAAGGACTGTAGTGTAAAAGTAGCAGAAACCTCATCAACTTGAATACATTCTTCAGGTGGAAAGCATTTTTTCTTGGCTTTCGTCAAACAGTAAAATGAAGGAACCAGTTCGTGGAAAACACCAAGAGCTACATTCGTCAATAGTTTGCAACTATTGATGGTCAATTTTGCATCAAGATAAAGGCCTAGTGCCTCATCACCGGAAAGGCATTTCTATTTTGAAGTTAACAACTGAGCATTTTTTATTTGTTTAGCTCTCATCTAGGTCATCACACAAGCCTTTTATCTTTCTTTCTCGCGAGACTTAGAGAATGTTCAGCATCAAACAAAATTTCTTCCAATGTAAAATTATTGAGTATCCATCCTTTGTACCCTTTGTATTTTAGTTTTTTTGGCAACAATCATTAAATGATTTTGGAGGACGACCAAAATATTGAGGTGTTTGGGGAGCTTGATCATCGGCAAGATAAAGATCTTTGGAATCACGCGTTAATAAAATAATATCATCTCCATTCAGCCATTCTTCACATGTACAAAAAAAATCGCTCAACTCGACGGCCTGCTTTACCCCACTTATAAAAAATCTTTTCCGACCACAACCTAATACTGTTTTTTATCCTCTGTTTTTCATTATTAGAAACAAGAAGATTGTGCTTAAAAACTATGTAGCTGTAAATTGTTCCATTCCTCACTTTTTTGGGATATTTTATCCATTGCTCAAAAAATTCTGTTCGCGACATCACGCAAAGTGAATCTGAAAATTAAAAAATAAAAATATTTGCAAGTTCGTGCGCAAAATTCAGTTTGAATTTTCGGAAAGAGGATTGAATTTTCTAAAAGATGCATATAATTTTAAGTCCTCATAAACTGGTACTTATGCATTTTTTTACTAATGATTTAAATTAAAACTGATAAAAATTACTAAGTAAACTATAAATACATTCAGAAGAAATGTCCATGATACAGGAACAATTGATTTAAGTTGAAAAAAATTAGACTCAATATTACAACGTCAACCACAAATGCTACTTGTCAAATGAGGCATCGGTAAACAAAATGTTACTGCTTCATTGGAAATGTACCATAAATTTAGACAAAGAGCGAGAAAACCATGGAAATACTATAGATTTGAGATCTTTGCCTTCTTCTCTGGAAGCTCAATAACCGGTTTTTACTAGTCTGTGGCATGACTTTTTTCCACTTAAAACCATATAGTCGAAACACTGTGCGGCGTTTTGCACTGACAGGATATTTACTTGTTGTTCTAGAATATTATTGTTGCCTATCATATGCTGTAGGGAAATATTCTAACGAAGTTGGTGGATGGATTAATTTTGGACATATTATTTGTTAAAAAAATATCGGTCTGATGCCATAACCGATAAACATTTTTCTATCCGATGAAATGCTCTACATAATTTTCGAACAAGCCCGAATAGATACGTCAATCTCCTCAAATTCAATAAATTTAAGTGTTCTCTAGAATACTATCTCCTTCTACTTTTAACTAACTACCTGACCTCATCCGTCTTTCAAGAAAATTGTCACTTTCGCTCAATAGAAAACACTTGGCTTTTTAGTTTTGACATCCACGAAATTTAAAGTTTAACATATAATTAAAAATGTAACATCCTCATTCACGTGCACTAAATAATTTAAGAACATTTCATAGTTTGATTTATGAAAATGAATATTTTCCTATGATCTGTCCTAAATATCTCTTTTTATACCTGAATAACTGTGTATCATAAATAAATGGGAAGATGAATTAATGATTTTTTTTTCAGAATCCCCTGTTTTTTTTAATAAATTTAAGTATTGAAAATTATTCATATATTTTTTTTTTCAAATAAAGGTCGAATGTTTTTGTAAGTGTTTGGATATCAAATGACAAACGCAATTTATTTATTTAACCATGTGAATGTAAGTAACTCATTTTCACAACATTCGTGTGTTGAACCCGATTTTATCAATTCCGCTTTATTGAAGTTCAAATCTCTTCATGTAAAATCTCATGTGTAATTAAACAATATATGAACTCATCATAAAAATTCTGCTCTGGTTTGATGGAAGCCATGAAAGTAGTTTCTCTAACAATATTACCGTTGCAGTTTAGTATATTCTCTAAGTATCGCACTAACACTTACATATATGCTCATAAATGTTGCCCACAAGAAATTGAGCAATAAAATTTTCCGAAAAGTTGTTGATTCTTTGCGTTACGCGTCCTTCACGTACATATTATTCTAAAGTGCCGTCATTTCTTCTTTATTACCACAAGTAGAGGAAAGAATAAAATCCTTTCAGAAATCAACAGTGTGCTGTTATATGTATATAGTGTCAATGTTCATATCATTAGGCCATTGAGTGGAATGAAGATAGCTTGATTACTTTCCTAATTTATTTTAAAAATGAGTCTGTTGGCCGTCAAGATTTCAAAAGGAAACATTAAATATGGAAAAGGAAATGACGTCAACTCCGTTCGAGAGGAAGATCATATGGAAAACTTTCCAAATCCATAGAAATTTTAGAAAATTAACGCAACTTTTAGGTTATTCGCGTGATTAGAGCATGCAAAAAAAATGCGAAAAATAACACCTGCTGAGGACACGAAGTTGGTGCGATTAATATTGTCTGATTCTTTCCTGACGTCGTCGTCACAAATAAGAGCCGAAAGGTAATGGAGTATGAGAAAGAAATATTGGCATAGAAAATTTGTTTAGAAAACCTGTGAAAGAGGACTCTCTGTAGATTTCTCAACCAACCTGCTGGCTCCTAAGGAAGTAATACGTAATAGAGTAGAAAAATATAGAGGGACACTTAACCCAAGAAAAGATTTTTTTTCTTTTAACTCCACACAATTTCGTGAACGTCCTTTCCATACAAGGTATCATTATTCAACTCGTAAAGAAATTTTTATTCACGTGGCTTAATTGTATGAGCACAAGTGTATATCTTAATGATTTAGTGCTAATCGCTAATCATAAAATTTAAAGCAGAGCACTTCAGTAAAATAGCAAGTGCATACCGTGCTATAATCGAAGCATAAACGAGGAACAAAATGCCACATAAATTTTGGACAGCATTTTCTTAAACCAATTTGAACAAAGGTACATAGAAAATAAAAGTTTTGAGCGCAATAAATTGTGCATAGTAATGAAGAAGGTAAATACGTGTACAGTATGTACATGCAAGTATCATACGTGGGCACTAAAACAATCGAAAATAGGTAATGGCATTTCTTGAGCTTGGTCTACTTTTGGATGATAACCAAATATTGTATATTTTTGCATACATATGGTAGGTGAACAGTCAGTTTTGAATCTCATTTAGATTATATGAAATTGTTGAAGAGCGAAAGTTGACCACGAAATATATGTAGACGAAACCGAGACAGCATCAGTTCATATGTACATACGAGTATTTCAATGATTAGCTAAAATCTTGTTCCAATAATGTGGCCATCGTTCGTCACAGGATTTATTTTAAAAAGATTATTTCATGAAATTCGACATATGGGTTAATTACAACCATTCTCTGGAGAACAATCGTGGGATGGTCCCTTAAAACGAAGATATAAACACAGTCATAGATGAACATATGTACGTGTATGTAGGTATATGTTCTCCTAATTACTTCTGTCTCAAGGACAAACGATTTTTAATTACTTATAGGATGAGATTTACATAATAATACATCCTGTATACACGAGTATATCCATTTGCACAGAAACGGAAATATTATAGGCACGATGTTAAAGCCCCCCAAGACAGACTAACTTGAAAATTCACTATAT
>CASBSA010000023.1:0-33630 GCA_949129095.1 Volucella bombylans
GTTCGACTCCGGGTCGAATAAAATATATCTTCCATTCTTTTTTTTTTAATTGTTAATTGAAAAATAAATAAAGATAAAAAAGTGGTAAACAACATCACGCGATGGAATCTGGAGAGCGGTCCGCTAGACCAAGAGCGGAACCACCAGAAAAATCGGGCGATGAATTGGCAACTACTTCCAACCAACCAGTAGGAGTAGCCGAATCGAAGATGAAGAGAAGAAGGAGGCTAACTTGGTAAAGCGCCCCTCCCTTTCAACGTCCACTGAAAAGCTGCCTGGTGGATCGCAGGAAGGGGTGCGCACAACGACAACGGCAGCAGATAATTTACGCTCTAGGCAAGATTCAGACGACTATTCGTATGTCTCAGAGGGTGGTGAAGGTCACTATCTCGGTGATAACAGCTTCGCGTCTTTGGCGCCTTCCGAATCGGAAGATGAAGATGAAGAAGTGGCATCTTTAAGTAGCAGTATCAAAATGCTAGAACAAAGGGTACTAGCCATAAAAGAGAAACAAATGGCAAAAAGAAGGAGAGAAGCACAAGAGTACTCCCAAAATCAAAACCAACAGCAACAGCAGACGCAGCAAGCCCAGAAGCAGTCCATACATGAACATCTAACAATGAAAACGAACACAAAAACATTAGTGCAACAACAACACCTACAAAAACAAAAGCAACTCCAGCCACAACAACAAAAGCAGCCACAACAATCGCAACAGCAACAACGACAACAGAAACAACAACAGCGGCAGCAGCAACAAAAACAACAACAGAAGCAGCAACAACAACAACAGCAGCAGTAACAACAACAACAGCCGCAGCAGAAACAACAAAACACTACAAAACAACGAGTTCCACCTATAAACACATATAAGATGGAACTAAAGGAAACCATAGAACTATGTAAGTCGGCCATAGGCAATAACTATTTTGTTAAAAGACTTAGTTTAGATAGGCACGCGATCCATTGCAATACAGTGGAGCGCTATCATAAAATTAAAAACCTGTTAAGGTATTCGACGACGGAGTTCTTCTCCTTCACACCGAAAGGTGAAAAGCTGCAGACAATACTGCTGAGAGGATTAGAACCGTTGACTGATCCGGAGGAGCTCCTTGCACTGCTGAAAGAGAAGGAGTGCTAAGAGCTCAAATTCGTAGGGGTTAAGCCATTCGTCACGGCTAGAGCCAAAAGGGAGAAGCGGAAACTACCGTTCTTCCTGGTTCAGCTGAGTCCAAACAGCAAACTGGATGGTCTAAGGAGCATCAAAGTCCTAGACTACTAGGTTGTACACTGGGAAAAATTAAAGAGGAGCGAAAACATTTTACAATGTGCTCGTTGCCAAAGGTTCGGGCACGCCGCGTCGAACTGCGAAATGCAGCCTCGATGCGTGAAGTGCGGAAAGAACCACAACTCCGAAGAATGCGTTCTAGGCAAGGACGGAGAGTCAGAAAAAAGCCAACTCTCTTGCGCGTTATGTAGGAACACGGGACACACCGCAAATTATCGGGGTTGTCCTAAATTCCAATACATCAAAAGAGTAAATCTGGCTCGGCAGCAGAAAGTGGAAATTAAACGTCCACTCGTGCAGACACAAACACCAGCCGTTACTCCCCACGTTACCTACACCCAAATGGCGGCAGGTAGGGGAAATACGGTACAACAACCAAAGGTAGCTTCTCAGGCCCCAGCGCATAGAGCACCAGAACCTGTACCTGACATGCTGGCTATCTTGCTCTCTATTCAGGGGCAGATGGCTCAGCTTCAGCGTCAAATACAGGAACAGGCTAAACGGTTAGATCAAATATACGCGCTGCTGCCAGGCCTAACGCACCTCCAGTCGTAATCGGTACGTACATGGCGGAGCAAACCCTGAAGGTCCTTACAGTGAATGTTAATTCCTGTATTCGATTCCTAAGACTGGAATTGGAGGAGAACTACTTTATTATCGGCGGAGATTTCAACGCCAAATATAGTGATTGGGGAAATAATATTGCAAATACTAGAGGGAACCTACTATTCAATTGGTGGGGTCAGCACAGTATAATGTATCGACTCGGCCTTAAGGCGACGGATAGTCCGTCGTTTCCTAGACACGGGTCCTATTTGGATCTCCTGCTGTTCGACACACGAGTACACCTGACATGCACAAACCAACATACCATAAACTGTCTACGCACTTTTGTGTATGACAGTGACCATTGCGGACTCTGTACCGAAATAAGCGTTCCGAACGAAGCTGCGGAATTGGACGAGTTTGTTCAAAGGCATGCCTACAACTATAGTAGGGTGCGTTGGACACACTTCTCCAGAACAATGACGAGAGCACTCTCCTCGAATTCGCTCTACCCACCGTCCAATAGAAATCTGTCAAACGAGGAGATTGACAGGTATCTAAAACTAATAGACGAGACAATTAAACGATCAATGGACAAAACGATACCTCGGTATCAATACACTGACAACGAAGACTTATTCCGCAACGCAACCATTGACGCACTGCACCGACATAAAAGTAGACTGCTGTCAAGGCTAAAAACCTTGTACAGACAGTTTACTGACAGACATAACCCGTAGATTATGACGCTAAAGTCGTCGATCAAAAACCTCCAAGTATTAATAAAAGAAAATTACAGAGCATCTGTAAGTTTGTATTGGAACAACAAAATTCGGGCTGTAAACACCAGCAACCCAAATATGTTCCCGCAAATAAATAAAATATTTCGGAGGAAAGATCACAACGACCTTTTGTGTCTTAAAATCGCCCGAACGACGGACAACGAGAACATACTTATAACAGCAGGCATCGATCC
The DNA here is from genome assembly GCA_949129095.1 of Volucella bombylans. Lineage (NCBI taxonomy): Eukaryota > Metazoa > Arthropoda > Insecta > Diptera > Syrphidae > Volucella > Volucella bombylans. The sequence goes on from CASBSA010000023.1 coordinate 2,811, forward strand.
AAATGAGGCTGTTGATGATGACAACTTCTTTGTGATCGAGGATCCGCAGGAGAAGGTAGAGGCTATAGGAGCGACTTTCCAGGAAGTATATAAGGCGAATGACATCATTGGCCCGAACAACGACCTGGAGAATCGAGTCCTTGTGCACAATTTCTACCTTCGAAATTGTGAATTGGCGATTCGAGAGCTCGGGTTTCACCCAGTTCAGGGACGAGAATATGGCAAATAATGTCATCACCAATGAAATGGTACTACCACCGTTCATTACGAAGGCAGAGCTCCAAACGATCTTCGAATCGCTAAGAAGTAAGAAATCAGTGGGAACCGATGAAATACCGAACATTGGGTTTCGACATCTCCACAAGAAGGGGTAGACATTTATACCACCCTGTTTAATAATGCAATGAACAATGCACATTATACAGCGCATTGGAAAACAGCGGTGGTACACCCCATCCCCAAAAGGAATAAAGACACATCCAATCCGGCGAATCTCCGGTCGATCAGTCTCCTTCCAACCATAAGTAAGGATTTCGAGAAGGTGATCAATAGAGTCCTGACTAAGTGGGTTGAGGACAAACATATAGTTCCGGATAATCAATTTGGTTTCAAGGTGCGGCATGATGTTATTCATGCTGCATCTAAAAAAAGAAAAAAAAGTATACTAGAACAGAAGTGGGTAGCACTCTAAAATACGGTATAGCATTAGATAGTTTAAGTGGGATTAAGTAGTTAAGATTTAGTTTTAGGTAGTTTATAGTTTAGTTTTAAGTTTTATAGTATAACCAAAAAGTCCATATACTAAGTTTTTCTACTTAAATTTTATTTTCTTAGTTTTAGTTTTCATAAATGTAAAAACAAAAATAAAAATAGTCTGTAAGAAACGTCGAAAGACATAGATTAAGTATTATGTTTAATTTAGAGTGCCCGCATGGGGCCAGTAAGTTAGAATAAGAAAATTTTAAGATAATTAAGCTAATTTTTAGGCGTTTTTTTGTATAGCGTATAAGTATTAATGAATTCATGGTAATAAAAATGCATTTAAAATGAAAATGAAAATGTGCCCGGTTACCAAGCCAAGGGTTACATCTTCCATTCTTTTTTTTTTAATTGTTAACTGAAAAATAAATAAAGATAAAAAAGTGGTAAACAACATCACGCGATGGAATCTGGAGAGCGGTCCGCTAGACCAAGAGCGGAACCACCAGAAAAATCGGGCGATGAATTGGCAACTACTTCCAACCAACCAGTAGTAGTAGCCGAATCGAAGATGAAGACAAGGAGGAGGCTAACTTGGTAAAGCGCCCCTCCCTTTCAACGTCCACTGAAAAGCTGCCTGGTGGATCGCAGGAAGGGGTGCGCACAACGACAACGGCAGCAGATAATTTACGCTCTAGGCAAGATTCAGACAACTATGCGTATGTCTCAGAGGGTGGTGAAGGTCACTATCTCGGTGATAACAGCTTCGCGTCTTTGGCGCCTTCCGAATCGGAAGATGAAGATGAAGAAGTGGCATCTTTAAGTAGCAGTATCAAAATGCTAAAACAAAGGGTACTAGCCATAAAAGAGAAACAAATGGCAAGAAGAAGGAGAGAAGCACAAGAGTACTCCCAAAATCAAAACCAACAGCAACAGCAGACGCAGCAAGCCCAGAAGCAGTCCATACATGAACATCTAACAATGAAAACGAACACAAAAACATTAGTGCAACAACAACACCTCCAAAAACAAAAGCAACTCCAGCCACAACAACAAAAGCAGCCACAACAATCGCAACAGCAACAACGACAACAGAAAGAACAACAGCGGCAGCAGCAACAAAAACAACAACAGAAGCAGCAACAACAACAACAGAAGCAGCAACAACAACAACAGCCGCAGCAGAAACAACAAAACACTACAAAACAACGAGTTCCACCTATAAACACATATAAGATGGAACTAAAGGAAACCATAGAACTATGTAAGTCGGCCATAGGCAATAACTATTTTGTTAAAAGACTTAGTTTAGATAGGCACGCGATCCATTGCAATACAGTGGAGCGCTATCATAAAATTAAAAACTTGTTAAGGGATTTGACGACGGAGTTCTTCTTCTTCACACCGAAAGGTGAAAAGCTGCAGACAATGCTGCTGAGAGGATTAGAACCGTCGACTGATCCGGAGGAGCTCCTTGCACTGCTGAAAGAGAAGGAGTGCTAAGAGCTCAAATTCGTAGGGGTTAAGCCATTCGTCACGGCTAGAGCCAAAAGGGAGAAGCGGAAACTACCGTTCTTCCTGGTTCAGCTGAGTCCCAACAGCAAACTGGATGGTCTAAGGAGCATCAAAGTCCTAGACTACCAGGTTGTACACTGGGAAAAATTAAAGAGGAGCGAAAACATTTTACAATGTGTTCGTTGCCAAAGGTTCGGGCACGCCGCGTCGAACTGCGAAATGCAGCCTCGATGCGTGAAGTGCGGAAAGAACCACAAGTCCGAAGAATGCGTTCTAGGCAAGGACGGAGAGTCAGAAAAAAGCCAACACGGGACACACCGCAAATTATCGGGGTTGTCCCAAATTCCAATACATCAAAAGAGTAAATCTGGCTCGGCAGCAGAAAGTGGAAATTAAACGTCCACTCGTGCAGACACAAACACCAGCCGTTACTCCCCACGTTACCTACACCCAAATGGCGGCAGGTAGGGGAAATACGGTACAACAACCAAAGGTAGCTTCTCAGGCCCCAGCGCCTAGAGCACCAGAACCTGTACCTGACATGCTGGCTATCTTGCTCTCTATTCAGGGGCAGATGGCTCAGCTTCAGCGTCAAATACAGGAACAGGCTAAACGGTTAGATCAAATATACGCGCTGCTGCCGGGCCTAACGCACCTCCAGTCGTAATCGGTACGTACATGGCGGAGCAAACCCTGAAGGTCCTTACAGTGAATGTTAATTCACTGATTAGGCTCGAACGAAGAGCCGCACTGTTTAAGTTGCTTAAAGACCAAGCCCCTGATGTGCTCTTGGTTAGCGAAACTAAGCTCACCAAAAGGCACAAAATGAGGCACAAAAGATATAAAATAGTACGGAGAAACCGACCTAACTCCATTCAGGGAGGAGGCGTTGCGATTTTCGTACGAAAAGGAATACGTTTTAAAAGAGTATACAGTTGTGTAGTACGTAGGTTCCAGGTGCTGGAAGCATGCATCGTGTATATCCCTCTCCGTAGTGGAAAGCGGTTATACATGGTGTCTGTTTATGCACCTAAGGCTACTCAATCCACTTTACTCAACTCAGAGCTCGAGACACTTTTTCGATTCCTAAGACTGGAATTGGAGGAGAACTACTTTATTATCGGCGGAGATTTCAACGCCAAACATAGTGATTGGGGACATAATATTGCAAATACTAGAGGGAACCTACTATTCAATTGGTGGGGTCAGCACAGTATAATGTATCGACTCGGCCTTAAGGCGACGGATAGTCCGTCGTTTCCTAGACACGGGTCCTATTTGGATCTCCTGCTGTTCGACACACGAGTACACCTGACATGCACAAACCAACAAACCATAAACTGTCTACGCACTTTTGTGTATGACAGTGACCATTGCGGACTCTGTACCGAAATAAGCGTTCCGAACGAAGCTGCGGAATTGGACGAGTTTGTTCAAAGGCAAGCCTACAACTATAGTAGGGTGCGTTGGACACACTTCTCCAGAACAATGACGAGAGCACTCTCCTCGAATTCGCTCTACCCACCGTCCAATAGAAATCTGTCAAACGAGGAGATTGACAGGTATCTAAAACTAATGGACGAGACAATTAAACGATCAATGGACAAAACGATACCTCGGTATCAATACACTGACAACGAAGACTTATTCCGCAACGCAACCATTGACGCACTGCACCGACATAAAAGTAGACTGCTGTCAAGGCTAAAAACCTTGTACAGACAGTTTACTGACAGACATAACCCGTAGATTATGACGCTAAAGTCGTCGATCAAAAACCTCCAAGTATTAATAAAAGAAAATTACAGAGCATCTGTAAGTTTGTATTGGAACAACAAAATTCGGGCTGTAAACACCAGCAACCCGAATATGTTCCCGCAAATAAATAAAATATTTCGGAAGAAAGATCACAATGACCTTTTGTGTCTTAAAATCGCCCGAACGACGGACAACGAGAACATACTTATAGCAGCAGGCATCGATCCAAATGAGGCTGTTGATGATGACAACTTCTTTGTGATCGAGGATCCGCAGGAGAAGGTAGAGGCTATAGGAGCGACTTTCCAGGAAGTATATAAGGCGAATGACATCATTGGCCCGAACCACGACCTGGAGAATCGAGTCCTTGTGCACAATTTCTACCTTCGAAATTGTGAATTGGCGATTCGAGAGCTCGGGTTTCACCCAGTTCAGTGACGAAAATATGGCAAATAATGTCATCACCAATGAAATGGTACTACCACCGTTCATTACGAAGGCAGAGCTCCAAACGATCTTCGAATCGCTAAGAAGTAAGAAATCAGTGGGAACCGATGAAATACCGAACATTGGGTTTCGACATCTCCACTAGAAGCGGTGGACATTTATACCACCCTGTTTAATAATGCAATGAACAATGCACATTATACAGCGCATTGGAAAACAGCGGTGGTACACCCCATCCCCAAAAGGAATAAAGACACATCCAATCCGGCGAATCTCCGGTCGATCAGTCTCCTTCCAAACATCAGTAAGGATTTCGAGAAGGTGATCAATAGAGTCCTGACTAAGTGGGTTGAGGACAAACATATAGTTCCGGATAATCAATTTGGTTTCAAGGTGCGGCATGATGTTATTCATGCTGCATCTAAAAAAAGAAAAAAAAGTATACTAGAACAGAAGTGGGTAGCACTCTAAAATACGGTATAGCATTAGATAGTTTAAGTGGGATTAAGTAGTTAAGATTTAGTTTTAGGTAGTTTATAGTTTAGTTTTAAGTTTTATAGTATAACCAAAAAGTCCATATACTAAGTTTTTCTACTTAAATTTTATTTTCTTAGTTTAGTTTTCATAAATGTAAAAACAAAAATAAAAATAGTCTGTAAGAAACGTCGAAAGACATAGATTAAGTATTATGTTTAATTTAGAGTGCCCGCATGGGGCCAGTAAGTTAGAATAAGAAAATTGTAAGATAATTAAGCTAATTTTTAAGCGTTTTTTTGTATAGCGTATAAGTATTAAAAAATTCATGGTAATAAAAATGCATTTAAAATGAAAATGTGCCCGGTTACCAAGCCAAGGGTTACGGGTTCGACTCCGGGTCGAATAAAATATATCTTCCATTCTTTTTTTTTTAATTGTTAATTGAAAAATAAATAAAGATAAAAAAGTGGTAAACAACATCACGCGATGGAATCTGGAGAGCGGTCCGCTAGACCAAGAGCGGAACCACCAGAAAAATCGGGCGATGAATTGGCAACTACTTCCAACCAACCAGTAGGAGTAGCCGAATCGAAGATGAAGAGAAGAAGGAGGCTAACTTGGTAAAGCGCCCCTCCCTTTCAACGTCCACTGAAAAGCTGCCTGGTGGATCGCAGGAAGGGGTGCGCACAACGACAACGGCAGCAGATAATTTACGCTCTAGGCAAGATTCAGACGACTATTCGTATGTCTCAGAGGGTGGTGAAGGTCACTATCTCGGTGATAACAGCTTCGCGTCTTTGGCGCCTTCCGAATCGGAAGATGAAGATGAAGAAGTGGCATCTTTAAGTAGCAGTATCGAAATGCTAGAACAAAGGGTACTAGCCATAAAAGAGAAACAAATGGCAAGAAGAAGGAGAGAAGCACAAGAGTACTCCCAAAATCAAAACCAACAGCAACAGCAGACGCAGCAAGCCCAGAAGCAGTCCATACATGAACATCTAACAATGAAAACGAACACAAAAACATTAGTGCAACAACAACACCTACAAAAACAAAAGCAACTCCAGCCACAACAACAAAAGCAGCCACAACAATCGCAACAGCAACAACGACAACAGAAACAACAACAGCGGCAGCAGCAACAAAAACAACAACAGAAGCAGCAACAACAACAACAGCAGCAGCAACAACAACAACAGCCGCAGCAGAAACAACAAAACACTACAAAACAACGAGTTCCACCTATAAACACATATAAGATGGAACTAAAGGAAACCATAGAACTATGTAAGTCGGCCATAGGCAATAACTATTTTGTTAAAAGACTTAGTTTAGATAGGCACGCGATCCATTGCAATACAGTGGAGCGCTATCATAAAATTAAAAACCTGTTAAGGTATTCGACGACGGAGTTCTTCTCCTTCACACCGAAAGGTGAAAAGCTGCAGACAATACTGCTGAGAGGATTAGAACCGTCGACTGATCCGGAGGAGCTCCTTGCACTGCTGAAAGAGAAGGAGTGCTAAGAGCTCAAATTCGTAGGGGTTAAGCCATTCGTCACGGCTAGAGCCAAAAGGGAGAAGCGGAAACTACCGTTCTTCCTGGTTCAGCTGAGTCCAAACAGCAAACTGGATGGTCTAAGGAGCATCAAAGTCCTAGACTACTAGGTTGTACACTGGGAAAAATTAAAGAGGAGCGAAAACATTTTACAATGTGCTCGTTGCCAAAGGTTCGGGCACGCCGCGTCGAACTGCGAAATGCAGCCTCGATGCGTGAAGTGCGGAAAGAACCACAACTCCGAAGAATGCGTTCTAGGCAAGGACGGAGAGTCAGAAAAAAGCCAACTCTCTTGCGCGTTATGTAGGAACACGGGACACACCGCAAATTATCGGGGTTGTCCTGAATTCCAATACATCAAAAGAGTAAATCTGGCTCGGCAGCAGAAAGTGGAAATTAAACGTCCACTCGTGCAGACACAAACACCAGCCGTTACTCCCCACGTTACCTACACCCAAATGGCGGCAGGTAGGGGAAATACGGTACAACAACCAAAGGTAGCTTCTCAGGCCCCAGCGCATAGAGCACCAGAACCTGTACCTGACATGCTGGCTATCTTGCTCTCTATTCAGGGGCAGATGGCTCAGCTTCAGCGTCAAATACAAGAACAGGCTAAACGGTTAGATCAAATATACGCGCTGCTGCCAGGCCTAACGCACCTCCAGTCGTAATCGGTACGTACATGGCGGAGCAAACCCTGAAGGTCCTTACAGTGAATGTTAATTCCTGTATTCGATTCCTAAGACTGGAATTGGAGGAGAACTACTATATTATCGGCGGAGATTTCAACGCCAAATATAGTGATTGGGGAAATAATACTCCAAATACTAGAGGGAACCTACTATTCAATTGGTGGGGTCAGCACAGTATAATGTATCGACTCGGCCTTAAGGCGACGGATAGTCCGTCGTTTCCTAGACACGGGTCCTATTTGGATCTCCTGCTGTTCGACACACGAGTACACCTGACATGCACAAACCAACAAACCATAAACTGTCTACGCACTTTTGTGTATGACAGTGACCATTGCGGACTCTGTACCGAAATAAGCGTTCCGAACGAAGCTGCGGAATTGGACGAGTTTGTTCAAAGGCATGCCTACAACTATAGTAGGGTGCGTTGGACACACTTCTCCAGAACAATGACGAGAGCACTCTCCTCGAATTCGCTCTACCCACCGTCCAATAGAAATCTGTCAAACGAGGAGATTGACAGGTATCTAAAACTAATAGACGAGACAATTAAACGATCAATGGACAAAACGATACCTCGGTATCAATACACTGACAACGAAGACTTATTCCGCAACGCAACCATTGACGCACTGCACCGACATAAAAGTAGACTGCTGTCAAGGCTAAAAACCTTGTACAGACAGTTTACTGACAGACATAACCCGTAGATTATGACGCTAAAGTCGTCGATCAAAAACCTCCAAGTATTAATAAAAGAAAATTACAGAGCATCTGTAAGTTTGTATTGGAACAACAAAATTCGGGCTGTAAACACCAGCAACCCGAATATGTTCCCGCAAATAAATAAAATATTTCGGAGGAAAGATCACAATGACCTTTTGTGTCTTAAAATCGCCCGAACGACGGACAACGAGAACATACTTATAACAGCAGGCATCGATCCAAATGAGGCTCTTGATGATGACAACTTCTTTGTGATCGAGGATCCGCAGGAGAAGGTAGAGGCTATAGGAGCGACTTTCCAGGAAGTATATAAGGCGAATGACATCATTGGCCCGAACCACGACCTGGAGAATCGAGTCCTTGTGCACAATTTCTACCTTCGAAATTGTGAATTGGCGATTCGAGAGCTCGGGTTTCACCCAGTTCAGTGACGAGAATATGGCAAATAATGTCATCACCAATGAAATGGTACTTCCACCGTTCATTACGAAGGCAGAGCTCCAAACGATCTTCCAATCGCTAAGAAGTAAGAAATCAGTGGGAACCGATGAAATACCGAACATTGGGTTTCGACATCTCCACTAGAAGCGGTGGACATTTATACTACCCTGTTTAATAATGCAATGAACAATGCACATTATACAGCGCATTGGGAAAACAGCGGTGGTACACCCCATCCCCAAAAGAATAAAGACACATCCAATCGGCGAATCTCCGGTCGATCAGTCTCCTTCCAAACATCAGTAAGGATTTCGAGAAGGTGATCAATAGAGTCCTGACTAAGTGGGTTGAGGACAAACATATAGTTCCGGATAATCAATTTGGTTTCAAGGTGCGGCATGATGTTATTCATGCTGCATCTAATAAAAGAAAAAAAAGTATACTAGAACAGAAGTGGGTAACACTCTAAAATACGGTATAGCATTAGATAGTTTAAGTGGGATTAAGTAGTTAAGATTTAGTTTTAGGTAGTTTATAGTTTAGTTTTAAGTTTCATAGTATAGACCAAAAAGTCCTATACTAAGTTTTTCTATTAAATTTTATTTTCTTAGTTTTAGTTTTCATAAATGTAAAAACAAAAATAAAAATAGTCTGTAAGAAACGTCGAAAGACATAGATTAAGTATTATGTTTAATTTAGAGTGCCCGCATGGGGCCAGTAAGTTAGAATAAGAAAAATTGTAAGATAATTAAGCTAATTTTTAAGCGTTTTTTTGTATAGCGTATAAGTATTAATGAATTCATGGTAATAAAATAGATTAAGTATTATGTTTAATTTAGAGTGCCCGCATGGGGCCAGTAAGTTAGAATAAGAAAATTGTAAGATAATTAAGCTAATTTTAAGCGTTTTTTGTATAGCGTATAAGTATTAATGAATTCATGGTAATAAAATTGCATTTTAAAATGAAAATGAAAATGTGCCCGGTTACAAGCCAAGGGTTACGGGTTCGACTCCGGGTCGAATAAAATATATCTTCCATTCTTTTTTTTTTTAATTGTTAATTGAAAAATAAATAAAGATAAAAAAGTGGTAAACAACATCACGCGATAGAATCTGGAGAACGGTCCGCTAGACCAAGAGCGGAACCACAGAAAAATCGGAGCGATGAATTGCAACTACTTCCAACCAACCAGTAGTAGTAGCCGAATCGAAGATGAAGAGAAGGAGGAGGCTAACTTGGTAAAGCGCCCCTCCCTTTCAACGTCCACTGAAAAGCTGCCTGGTGGATCGCAAGAAGGGGTGCGCACAACGACAACGGCAGCAGATAATTTACGCTCTAGGCAAGATTCAGACGACTATTCGTATGTCTCAGAGGGTGGTGAAGGTCACTATCTCGGTGATAACAGCTTCGCGTCTTTGGGCGCCTTCCGATCGGAAGATGAAGATGAAGAAGTGGCATCTTTAAGTAGCAGTATCGAAATGCTAGAACAAAGGGTACTAGCCATAAAAGAGAAACAAATGGCAAGAAGAAGGAGAGAAGCACAAGGAGTACTCCCAAAATCAAAACCAACAGCAACAGCAGACGCAGCAAGCCCAGAAGCAGTCCATACATGAACATCTAACAATGAAAACGAACACAAAAACATTAGTGCAGACAACAACACCTACAAGAACAAAAGCAACTCCAGCCACAACAAACGCAACAGCAACAACAATCGCAACAGCAACAACGACAACAGAAACAACAACACGCGCAGCAGCAACAAAAACAACAACAGAAGCAGCAACAACAACAACAGTTCAGCAGCAACAACAACAACAGCCGCAGCAGAAACAACAAAACACTACAAAACAACGAGTTCCACCTATAAACACATATAAGATGGAACTAAAGGAAACCATAGAACTATGTAAGTCGGCCATAGGCAATAACTATTTTGTTAAAAGACTTAGTTTAGATAGGCACGCGATCCATTGCAATACAGTGGAGCGCTATCATAAAATTAAAAACCTGTTAAGGGATTCGACGACGGAGTTTCTTCTCCTTCACTACCGAAAGGTGAAAAGCTGCAGACAATACTGCTGAGAGGATTAGAACCGTCGACTGATCCGGAGGAGCTCCTTGCACTGCTGAAAGAGAAGGAGTGCTAAGAGCTCAAATTCGTAGGGGTTAAGCCATTCGTCACGGCTAGAGCCAAAAGGGAGAAGCGGAAACTACCGTTCTTCCTGGTTCAGCTGAGTCCCAACAGCAAACTGGATGGTCTAGAGGAGCATCAAAGTCCTAGACTACTAGGTAGTACACTGGGAAAAATTAAAGAGGAGCGAAAACATTTTACAATGTGCTCGTTGCCAAAGGTTCGGGCACGCCGCGTCGAACTGCGAAATGCAGCCTCGATGCGTGAAGTGCGAAAAGAACCACAAGTCCGAAGAATGCGTTCTAGGCAAGGACGGAGAGTCAGAAAAAGCCAACTCTCTTGCGCGTTATGTAGGAACACGGGACACAGCCGCAAATTATCGGGGTTGTCCCAAATTCCAATACATCAAAAGAGTAAATTTGGCTCGGCAGCAGAAAGTGGAAATTAACGTCCACTTCGTGCAGACACAAACACCAGCCGTTACTCCCCACGTTACCTACACCCAAATGGCGCAGGTAGTGGAAATACGGTACAACAACCAAAGGTAGCTTCTCAGGTCCCAGCGCCTAGAGCACCAGGAACCTGTACCTGACATGCTGGCTATCTTGCTCTCTATTCAGGGGCAGATGGCTCAGCTTCAGCGTCAAATACAGGAACAGGCTAAACGGTTAGATCAAATATACGCGCTGCTGCCGGGCCTAAAGCACCTCCAGTCGTAATCGGTACGTACATGGCGGAGCAAACCCTGAAGGTCCTTACAGTGAATGTTAATTCACTGATTAGGCTCGAACGAAGAGCCGCACTGTTTAAGTTGCTTAAAGACCAAGCCCCTGATGTGCTCTTGGTTAGCGAAACTAAGCTCACCAAAAGGCACAAAATGAGGCACAAAAGATATAAAATAGTACGGAGAAACCGACCTAACTCCATTCAGGGAGGAGGCGTTGCGATTTTCGTACGAAAAGGTATACGTTTTAAAAGAGTATACAGTCGTGTAGTACGTAGGTTCCAGGTGCTGGAAGCATGCATCGTGTATATCCCTCTCCGTAGTGGAAAGCGGTTATACATGGTGTCTGTTTATGCACCTAAGGCTACTCAATCCACTTTATTCAACTCAGAGCTCGAGACACTTTTTCGATTCCTAAGACTGGAATTGGAGGAGAACTACTTTATTATCGGCGGAGATTTCAACGCCAAACATAGTGATTGGGGAAATAATATTGCAAATACTAGAGGGAACCTACTATTCAATTGGTGGGGTCAGCACAGTATAATGTATCGACTCGGCCTTAAGGCGACGGATAGTCCGTCGTTTCCTAGACACGGGTCCTATTTGGATCTCCTGCTGTTCGACACACGAGTACACCTGACATGCACAAACCAACAAACCATAAACTGTCTACGCACTTTTGTGTATGACAGTGACCATTGCGGACTCTGTACCGAAATAAGCGTTCCGAACGAAGCTGCGGAATTGGACGAGTTTGTTCAAAGGCAAGCCTACAACTATAGTAGGGTGCGTTGGACACACTTCTCCAGAACAATGACGAGAGCACTCTCCTCGAATTCGCTCTACCCACCGTCCAATAGAAATCTGTCAAACGAGGAGATTGACAGGTATCTAAAACTAATGGACGAGACAATTAAACGATCAATGGACAAAACGATACCTCGGTATCAATACACTGACAATGAAGACTTATTCCGCAACGCAACCATTGACGCACTGCACCGACATAAAAGTAGACTGCTGTCAAGGCTAAAAACCTTGTACCGACAGTTTACTAACAGACATAACCCGTAGATTATGACGCTAAAGTCGTCGATCAAAAACCTCCAAGTATTAATAAAAGAAAATTACAGAGCATCTGTAAGTTTGTATTGGAACAACAAAATTCGGGCTGTAAACACCAGCAACCCGAATATGTTCCCGCAAATAAATAAAATATTTCGGAGGAAAGATCACAACGACCTTTTGTGTCTTAAAATCGCCCGAACGACGGACAACGAGAACATACTTATAGCAGCAGGCATCGATCCAAATGAGGCTGTTGATGATGACAACTTCTTTGGATCGAGGATCCGCAGGAGAAGGTAGAGGCTATAGGAGCGACTTTCCAGGAAGTATATAAGGCGAATGACATCATTGGCCCGAACCACGACCTGGAGAATCGAGTCCTTGTGCACAATTTCTACCTTCGAAATTGTGAATTGGCGATTCGAGAGCTCGGTTTCACCTAGTTCAGTGACGAGAATATGGCAAATAATGTCATCACCAATGAAATGGTACTACCACCGTTCATTACGAAGGCAGAGCTCCAAACGATCTTCGAATCGCTTAGAAGTAAGAAATCAGTGGGAACCGATGAAATACCGAACATTGGGTTTCGACATCTCCACTAGAAGCGGTGGACATTTATACCACCCTGTTTAATAATGCAATGAACAATGCACATTATACAGCGCATTGGAAAACAGCGGTGGTACACCCAACTCCAAAAGGAATAAAGACACATCCAATCCGGCGAATCTCCGGTCGATCAGTCTCCTTCCAAACATCAGTAAGGATTTCGAGAAGGTGATCAATAGAGTCCTGACTAAGTGGGTTGAGGACAAACATATAGTTCCGGATAATCAATTTGGTTTCAAGGTGCGGCATGATGTTATTCATGCTGCATCTAAAAAAAGAAAAAAAAGTATACTAGAACAGAAGTGGGTAGCACTCTAAAATACGGTATAGCATTAGATAGTTTAAGTGGGATTAAGTAGTTAAGATTTAGTTTTAGGTAGTTTATAGTTTAGTTTTAAGTTTTATAGTATAACCAAAAAGTCCATATACTAAGTTTTTCTACTTAAATTTTATTTTCTTAGTTTAGTTTTCATAAATGTAAAAACAAAAATAAAAATAGTCTGTAAGAAACGTCGAAAGACATAGATTAAGTATTATGTTTAATTTAGAGTGCCCGCATGGGGCCAGTAAGTTAGAATAAGAAAATTTTAAGAAAATTAAGCTAATTTTTAAGCGTTTTTTTGTATAGCGTATAAGTATTAATGAATTCATGGTAATAAAAATGTTCGACTCCGGGTCGAATAAAATATATCTTCCATTCTTTTTTTTTTTTAATTGTTAATTGAAAAATAAATAAAGATAAAAAAGTGGTCAACAACATCACGCGATGGAATCTGGAGAACGGTCCGCTAGACTAAGAGCGGAACCACCAGAAAAATCGGGCGATGAATTGGCAACTACTTCCAACCAACCAGTAGTAGTAGCCGAATCGAAGATGAAGAGAAGGAGGAGGCTAACTTGGTAAAGCGCCCCTCCTTTTCAACGTCCACTGAAAAGCTGCCTGGTGGATCGCAGGAAGGGGTGCGCACAACGACAACGGCAGCAGATAATTTACGCTCTAGGCAAGATTCAGACGACTATTCGTATGTCTCAGAGGGTGGTGAAGGTCACTATCTCGGTGATAACAGCTTCGCGTCTTTGGCGCCTTCCGAATCGGAAGATGAAGATGGAGAAGTGGCATCTTTAAGTAGCAGTATCAAAATGCTAGAACAAAGGGTACTAGCCATAAAAGAGAAACAAATGGCAAGAAGAAGGAGAGAAGCACAAGAGTACTCCCAAAATCAAAACCAACAGCAACAGCAGACGCAGCAAGCCCAGAAGCAGTCCATACATGAACATCTAACAAAACAATGAAAACGCACACAAAAACATTAGTGCAACAACAACACCTACAAAAACAAAAGCAACTCCAGCCACAACAACAAAAGCAGAAACAACAACAGCGGCAGCAGCAACAAAAACAACAACAGAAGCAGCAACAACAACAACAGCAGCAGCAACAACAACAACAACAACAGCCGCAGCAGAAACAACAAAACACTACAAAACAACGAGTTCCACCTATAAACACATATAAGATGGAACTAAAGGAAACCATAGAACTATGTAAGTCGGCCATAGGCAATAACTATTTTGTTAAAAGACTTAGTTTAGATAGGCACGCGATTCATTGCAATACAGTGGAGCGCTATCATAAAATTAAAAACCTGTTAAGGGATTCGACGACGGAGTTCTTCTCCTTCACACCGAAAGGTGAAAAGCTGCAGACAAGGCTGCTGAGAGGATTAGAACCGTCGACTGATCCGGAGGAGCTCCTTGCACTGCTGAAAGAGAAGGAGTGCTAAGAGCTCAAATTCGTAGGGGTTAAGCCATTCGTCACGGCTAGAGCCAAAAGGGAGAAGCGGAAACTACCGTTCTTCCTGGTTCAGCTGAGTCCCAACAGCAAACTGGATCATCTAAGGAGCATCAAAGTCCTGGACTACCAGGTTGTACACTGGGAAAAATTAAAGAGGAGCGAAAACATTTTACAATGTGTTCGTTGCCAAAGGTTCGGGCACGCCGCGTCGAACTGCTAAATGCCGCCTCGATGCGTGAAGTGCGGAAAGAACCACAAGTCCGAAGAATGCGTTCTAGGCAAGGACGGAGAGTCAGAAAAAAGCCAACTCTCTTGCGCGTTATGTAGGAACACGGGACACACCGCAAATAATCGGGGTTGTCCCAAATTCCAATACATCAAAAGAGTAAATCTGGCTCGGCAGCAGAAAGTGGAAATTAAACGTCCACTCGTGCAGACACAAACACCAGCCGTTACTCCACGTTACCTACACCCAAATGGCGGCAGGTAGGGGAAATACGGTACAACAACCAAAGGTAGCTTCTCAGGCCCCAGCGCCTAGAGCACCAGAACCTGTACCTGACATTCTGGCTATCTTGCTCTCTATTCAGGGGCAGATGGCTCAGCTTCAGCGTCAAATACAGGAACAGGCTAAACGGTTAGATCAAATATACGCGCTGCTGCCGGGCCTAACGCACCTCCAGTCGTA
Organism: Volucella bombylans; assembly: GCA_949129095.1. Classification (NCBI taxonomy): domain Eukaryota; kingdom Metazoa; phylum Arthropoda; class Insecta; order Diptera; family Syrphidae; genus Volucella; species Volucella bombylans. The sequence continues at coordinate 18,148 of CASBSA010000023.1, forward strand.
ATCGGTACGTACATGGCGGAGCAAACCCTGAAGGTCCTTACAGTGGACCTAGCCATAAAAGAGAAACAAATGGCAAGAAGAAGGAGAGAAGCACAAGAGTACTCCCAAAATCAAAACCAACAGCAACAGCAGACGCAGCAAGCCCAGAAGCAGTCCATACATGAACATCTAACAATGAAAACGAACACAAAAACATTAGTGCAACAACAACACCTACAAAAACAAAAGCAACTCCAGCCACAACAACAAAAGCAGCCACAACAATCGCAACAGCAACAACGACAACAGAAACAACAACAGCGGCAGCAGCAACAAAAACAACAACAAAAGCAGCAACAACAACAACAGCCGCAGCAGAAACAACAAAACACTACAAAACAACGAGTTCCACCTATAAACACATATAAGATGGAACTAAAGGAAACCATAGAACTATGTAAGTCGGCCATAGGCAATAACTATTTTGTTAAAAGACTTAGTTTAGATAGGCACGCGATCCATTGCAATACAGTGGAGCGCTATCATAAAATTAAAAACCTGTTAAGGGATTCGACGACGGAGTTCTTCTCCTTCACACCGAAAGGTGAAAAGCTGCAGACAATGCTGCTGAGAGGATTAGAACCGTCGACTGATCCGGAGGAGCTCCTCAACACCATTTAAACAGCAATTCCTCTCCCACTCACTTATTTTATCTCCCGCAAACACCCACACTACAGTACCCATGTACAATATGGATCCATGCAGTGAATGCCTCTCCGACCTCCCCGCCGATGGAGATTTCGTAACATGCCACAGATGTGACCGAAAAATGCACTATGGATGTACCTCCATTTCAGAAAAATCCTACAGAAAAATGAGCATTGCTAGGAAGGAGGAATGGAGATGTTCAACCTGTAGAAAGGAACTTGCAGACTTCTCTGCACCCAAAACACCGGCTGAAATAACTTCGATTCAACCCCAATCGAAAAGAATGCGAAGCGTAAGTTCCCCTGAAGTTGCACAGCAAATTGAAAATCCAGCAACAAGCACTATAGGAGCACTAAAAGTCACTAACAACGACACACTTCTATATGAAATGCGAAAAATGCGTAAAGAAATGTCAGACATCAACACAAGTTGTGAATTTATGGCCAACAAATATGAAGACATAAAGCAGCACATGACAACCAACAATGAAGCACTGAAAAAACTTTACAACGAAATAAAGGAACTAAAGGAAAGCAACCAGAAAAAGGACCAACAAATTTATTTAATGGAAACGAAAATTAACAGCCTCGAACAACAATTATTAAAAAACAACATAGAAATTAAAAATATTCCGCCAACACAAAACGAAAATCTAATCGAAGTTGTCCAAGCACTCGGCAAAACATTGGACCAAAACATAAACAACTCAGATATCACTGACATTTACCGAACCAACAAAAAAAATCCAAACAAATCAACGATCATCGTCAGCTTCGCAAGCCACACATGCAAAACAAATTTAATTAAAAAAGCAAAAACAATGCGGAGTATTCCACTGAAGAAGATCAGAGAAAATACTTGCAATGCCCCTGTTCCAAGTACAACACCCGAAATCGAAGCATCAATTTATGTTAACAATCATCTCACACCTACTAATAAGCACCTTCTTTGGCTAGCAAAAAACAAAGCCAGAGAGTGCAGCTGGAGGTTTGTGTGGGAAACAGCCGGCAAAATATTAGCAAAAAAAAACGAAAACGGCGAATCCATACACATCGGGTCTTGCGACGATGTAAATAAGATGAACAACTAATCATTGTTGTTGTACGTCATACATATCGAGAGAATCGAAATAAAATAATCAAATGGAAAACACATATAGTGAAGCTGATGTTGACTTTAGGGTAATACATGGTATTAGCGGCATCGAAAAGAAATATTTGGAAAAAATGAATTTTTGTTGTGTCAGTTTTAATATTAGATCGATCACCAAAACGTGGGATGTATTTATAGCGGAAATCGAAAATGTGCTATGTTACGTCGATATTCTAGTGTTGAATGAAATAAATATACCTGAAAAAAAAAATAATTTTTATAACATTGACGGTTTTAATCCTGAATTTCTAAACCGTGATGCGACGAAAGGAGGAGGAGTTGCAATATTTATAAAAGACAATATAACTTACAAAATATTACCAGCTAGCCCAATAAACTACGAGGGCATACACCTAGAAATTTGCCATAACAGTGAACAAAAGCATGTACATGCAATATACAGGCGACCTAGCTCGAGTGTTGGAAGGTTTATTGAAGAATTAGATGGAATTATAAAGGGGAATAATGAGAATATCGTGTTGGGAGATATGAATATTAACATCAGAGACGAGAATAACTCACTTGTTTTAAAATATATGGAGATGATGGCTTCCAAAGGGCTAACATGCGTGATTAAATGTCCCACGCGTATTGATGTTTTAAATAACACAGCGACGATAATTGACCACGTATATGTCAGCATAACTAAGCGTGATATATTCTCAGCAGTTATTGAAACCGATCTCTCTGATCATTACGTTGTTTTATATGCAACGAAAAGCTTAAATAGCTCTGAAACACTATGTGAAACCGAGGTTAAAAATATTAATCAGCAAAAAGTTAATGAGCTTATTCAGAGTACAGACTGGCAACATATACTTCAAGAAAATGACGTTGAGGCACTCTATAATAAGTTCGTAGGAGAAATGAATAAGATTTATGCTGAATCAAGTAAAATAACCACAAGGAAAAGAACACGGAAGCATAAGCCATGGATAACTCCAGAAATAGTCCCAATGTGCAAAAAAAGGGATGAGTTATATAGGAGGTGGAAAAACAGCCCCAGATGTAAGACGTTTGAAGATGAATACAAAAGATATCGAAACACAGTTACTAAGAACATTCAACTTATAAAGGCCAAATACTACAAGCAAAAGTTTTTAAATGCCAACAGCGACCCGAGGAAAACGTGGAGTATTGTGAGTGAACTGCTAGGAAGAAAGAAATGCTCAGTAGACGAAGCAATTAAAAATAATTTTCCAAATGCTGCCGATGGCTTAAAAGACATTGTTGAGGAATTTGCGGAGCGGTTTTCAAATCAAGCGGAACACATCATTCATATCTGTGATACAAAAACCTCAAACCATGAGAACTGGCAACTTGAAAAAAGTATTTACGTAGAGGAAGCAACAGAGCCTGAAGTTTACAAAATACTGTGTCAACTGAGTGACAAAAAAGGTCCTGGAGCAGACAACATTAGACCAGTTGATCTCAAAATAAATGCTATGTGTCTCACTCCTATAATCACGAAGATCGTAAACCGTAGTTTGTGTCAGTCCTGTGTGCCAAAACTAATGAAAACCTCAATAATTCGCCCAATATACAAGGGAGGAATTAAAAAAGATATGGAGAATTATAGGCCGATTTCAATTCTACCAGCGGTTGAAAAATGTTTGGAAGAGGTAGTTGTTAATCGTGTTAATTGTTTTATGTCGAAGCACAAAGTGATTCATCCAAACCAATTTGGTTTTCAAAAGTGCAAGAGCACTCAATCCTTACTGGGGGAATTTACCAACGTCGTGAATGCTGGACTGAATAAAAACCACCACGTACTTGTGCTCTTTATAGATTTCAGCAAAGCTTTTGATACCCTGACTCCTGAAAAACTTGTGGAAAGCGTCAACAGATTAGGACTGAGAGGAGTGCTGGCAAACTGGCTTAAAAGCTATCTGAGTGAAAGAGAAATACAAGTCAAGATATCCGACACATTTAGCAAAAAAAGAACGATCAAATACGGCGTGCCACAAGGGTCCAAACTGGGCCCCATATTATTTATACTGTTCACAAATGAACTATTAAGAACATTTAAAAAAGCTACTGCATATGCCTACGCTGATGACATCGCAATCGTCGTAAAACACAAGGACTTGCACTTAGCCATAAAGATACTGCAACACGAGTTCAACCTCGTATCTGAATGGTGTCATGACAACGGCCTGGTGATCAACGCAAATAAAACTAAGTTGATGCATATTCGGACGCCATCGAAGCCAACGGAAGTTATTCAAATCTTTCATCGAAATGATCGTTGTCCATTACTGAGGAGCAGCAGCACAATCGAGGTAGTTAAAACCATTAAATACCTCGGAGTTACCATTGACGAGAATTTCCTGTGGCGTGAGCACATCAACGTACTGCGTCTCCAACTTAAGAGCACTATATTTGCAATGGTGTATCTTAAGCGTTACTCACATATGGAGGTACTAAAGCAAGTGTACTACTCGTTGGCAGAGTCACGCATTAGATACGGGATTCTGGCCTGGGGAAACGCAGCAAAAACCCACCTGGAGAAGATATCTAACCTACAACATCGTCTTGTTAAAATTATTCGACACACTAATTCAAGTTTTAAAGTTTTAGATGTAAAGGCAATCTTTCAGATGACAACACTCCTAACTTACATGGACGACCGACGGTTTCTTCAACCCATCAACCACATGCTAAACACCCGAAGACGTGCCCAAGGGATGCTAGAAGTTCCGACAGCTTACAACTCGTACGGAGACAAAGAACTACGATGCACTGTTCCTAAATTGTTAAATTCGCTCCCATCGTTACTGAAAATTATTCCTAATTTTAAAAAAAGGAAAAAAGAGATTAAAAAACATTTTATTGAATTTCAGCATGTAAAGTAGAGTCATATTAGTAGAGTCATATAACTTCAAAACGAACAACTAATTGTATTTAAACCTAATCTTTTCAATTTGAAATCACTTCAGAACTGTATCAGTGTTATGTCCAACCACCTGCAGATAAGCACTTTGCTTTGCAGGTAAAACAATGTTAAAGTAAATTTATGTGCAAATAAAAAAAAAAAAAAAAAAAAAAAAAAAAAAAAAAAACTGCTGAAAGAGAAGGAGTGCTAAGAGCTCAAATTCGTAGGGGTTAAGCCATTCGTCACGGCTAGAGCCAAAAGGGAGAAGCGGAAACTACCGTTCTTCCTGGTTCAGCTGAGTCCCAACAGCAAACTGGATCATCTAAGGAGCATCAAAGTCCTGAACTACCAGGTTGTGCACTGGGAAAAATTAAAGAGGAGCGAAAACATTTTACAATGTGTTCGTTGCCAAAGGTTCGGGCACGCCGCGTCGAACTGCGAAATGCCGCCTCGATGCGTGAAGTGCGGAAAGAACCACAAGTCCGAAGAATGCGTTCTAGGCAAGGACGGAGAGTCAGAAAAAAGCCAACTCTCTTGCGCGTTATGTAGGAACACGGGACACACCGCAAATAATCGGGGTTGTCCCAAATTCCAATACATCAAAAGAGTAAATCTGGCTCGGCAGCAGAAAGTGGAAATTAAACGTCCACTCGTGCAGACACAAACACCAGCCGTTACTCCACGTTACCTACACCCAAATGGCGGCAGGTAGGGGAAATACGGTACAACAACCAAAGGTAGCTTCTCAGGCCCCAGCGCCTAGAGCACCAGAACCTGTACCTGACATTCTGGCTATCTTGCTCTCTATTCAGGGGCAGATGGCTCAGCTTCAGCGTCAAATACAGGAACAGGCTAAACGGTTAGATCAAATATACGCGCTGCTGCCGGGCCTAACGCACCTCCAGTCGTAATCGGTACGTACATGGCGGAGCAAACCCTGAAGGTCCTTACAGTGGACCTAGCCATAAAAGAGAAACAAATGGCAAGAAGAAGGAGAGAAGCACAAGAGTACTCCCAAAATCAAAACCAACAGCAACAGCAGACGCAGCAAGCCCAGAAGCAGTCCATACATGAACATCTAACAATGAAAACGAACACAAAAACATTAGTGCAACAACAACACCTACAAAAACAAAAGCAACTCCAGCCACAACAACAAAAGCAGCCACAACAATCGCAACAGCAACAACGACAACAGAAACAACAACAGCGGCAGCAGCAACAAAAACAACAACAAAAGCAGCAACAACAACAACAGCCGCAGCAGAAACAACAAAACACTACAAAACAACGAGTTCCACCTATAAACACATATAAGATGGAACTAAAGGAAACCATAGAACTATGTAAGTCGGCCATAGGCAATAACTATTTTGTTAAAAGACTTAGTTTAGATAGGCACGCGATCCATTGCAATACAGTGGAGCGCTATCATAAAATTAAAAACCTGTTAAGGGATTCGACGACGGAGTTCTTCTCCTTCACACCGAAAGGTGAAAAGCTGCAGACAATGCTGCTGAGAGGATTAGAACCGTCGACTGATCCGGAGGAGCTCCTTGCACTGCTGAAAGAGAAGGAGTGCTAAGAGCTCAAATTCGTAGGGGTTAAGCCATTCGTCACGGCTAGAGCCAAAAGGGAGAAGCGGAAACTACGGTTCTTCCTGGTTCAGCTGAGTCCCAACAGCAAACTGGATGGTCTAAGGAGCATCAAAGTTATTTTAAGTAGGTTAAGTAGGTTAAGATTTATTTGTATGTAGATAGTTTGTAAGTTTTATTTTTTAAGTTTTTATAAAAAAAAGTCCATATACTAAGTTTTTTCACTAAATAAAATTGTTTTCTTAGTTTTAGTTTAAATAAATATAGAAAAATAATGTAATTGTACGAAACGTCGAAAGACATAGATTAAGTATTATGTTTAATTTAGAGCGCCCGCATGGGGCCAGTAAGTTAAAATAAGATAATTTTAAGTTAATTAAGCTAATTTTTAAGCGTTTTTTTTGTATAGCGTATAAGTGTTAATGAATTTAAAATAATAAAAAATGCATTTAAAATGAAAAAAAAATGATGACACTGGCTACTAACCGAGGGGTTCTGAGTTCGAGCCCAAGGTCTAACGAGAATCACTTATCTTCCTTTTTTTAGTTTTCTCCATCAAGTTAGGGCATGAGCTAAGCGCAGAAGGATAGTTAGCGGTAGATAGTTTAGTTGGCTGGGGTTAGTTGTTTTGATCATGGATGAGGTGACGAGATAACTGAATAACTGACCACCGAAAGAGAGAAGATAGGAGGAGGTCTAGCAAGTGGTAGACAATTGGGCAGGGAGTCGAGAGCTAGGAAACAGGTCGGTCGGACAAAAAAAATCGAAGATCGGGACAAAGGAGAAGAACGGAAAGGAGAAAAACCGAAAACGAGGAGATTGCGGTTCGTGGGTGGCTCTGTGGTCGTTCCATTCGTCGGCACTTTTTGCGGATTATTTTCGGGCATAAAAACGTGTTTTTTTTTTCTAACAAATACCGAATTACTCTGCTAAATCGATGTTTTACTAAAAGATTTCCTCTTAATCGTCTAGAAAACCAAACAAAAACTTGTGTGTGTGCACATTGTCGTTGAAAGTGTTTTTTTTCTGCGGGATTTAATCAATAAAAAAAAAAAAAAAAAAAAATCGAGAACGGAAAGACGAGTGTTCACACCAGGAGAACAGTACGTGCAAAAAAAGGAGGAAAAAAAACGTGATCGGTTCGGTTAAACCGTGAGGGTTATTTTGGAAACCCTAAGGGAATTCGTGCGGGAGTGACCGACCAACGACTTAAAAAAAAAATAAAACTTAGAGGAAATAGGCTGAGACACGGGGGTGTATTATACAACCTACACGTACCAGCTGGACTTCCCATCCACCAACACGTCACGAGGTCGCCGGAGGCGCTTCCAGCGAGGAGTTGCAGGACGGAGTCTTAACCCTAGCCTAAGTATTTATTGTACTAACTTATTTTTTTTTTAATTTAATTAATTAGTCATTAGATCATAAACAGACGAATGTATATTATGTTGGAAGATTTGTGAATTGTGAATAGTACCTTCAATTAGCCTAGTTGGTTAAAGCGCCATATTTAGAAATGCTGCATGGTAAAGTAAAGGAGAGAGCTGCGATGATATCAGCTAGCGCAGCAGCAAATAAATGTAGGCAAGAGTCGGATACTAAAGACTGTCCATATGTGCCCGACGGAGATGAAGGCCACTACATTGGGGCAGACAACTGCTTCGCATCCCTCGCTGCATCTGAGTCAGATGACGAAGAGGACGAGGTCGAAGCTCTAACAAGTAGCATTATTGAGCTACAACAACAAGTTCTTGCTATAAGAGCAAAACAAGTTGCTAGGAGGGTGAGGGAGAAGCAGCAAACTCTCCAGAAACCACAGCAACAACAAAATATAAACGTGGAGCTCCCACAACAACTACAACATCAACTACAACAACAACAACATCAGAAACAATCACTGCAACAACAAAAAATACAGAAACCTGCACAACAACTGAAAAAAACAAATGTACATACACAGCAAAAACATCAAGAACGTCAACAAAAATCACAGAAGCAACAGCAGCAGCAACAACAGAAACAGCACCAACAACAACATCAGCAAAGGCCGCAACAACAGCAGCAGCAACAACAACAATATCACCAAAAGCAACAGCAGCAGAGACAACAACAACAGCAAGAACAGAAGTCCACTAAACAGAAGGTGCCACCAATCAACACCTTCAAATTGGAGTTGAAGGACACCATCGAGCTATGTAAGTCGGCCATAGGCAACAACTTTCTTATAAAAAAAAATATCAGTAGATAGGCACGCGATCCATTGCAATACAGTGGAGCGCTACCATAAAATTAAAAGTTTACTGAAGGATACGACGACGGAGTTCTTTTCCTACACCCCGAAGGGGGAAAAGCTGCAAACAATGCTGCTGAAGGGATTGGAACCGTCGACTGATCCGGGGGAGCTCCTTGCACTGCTGAAAGAGAAAGAGTGCGAGGGACTCAAATTCGTGGGGGTCAAGCCGTTTGTCACGGCTAGAGCCAAAAGGGAGAGGCGGCAACTGCCGATTTTCCTGGTCCAGCTTAGTCCCACCAGCAATCTGGATGGTCTAAGAAGTATTAAAGTCTTAGACTACCAGGTTGTACATTGGGAGAAAATAAAGAGGAGCGAAAACATTTTACAATGTGTTCGCTGCCAAAGGTTCGGGCACGCCGCGTCGAACTGCGAAATGCAGCCTCGATGCGTGAAGTGCGGAAAGAACCACAGGTCCGAGGAATGCTCTCTGGGTAAGGACGGAGCGTCTGAAAAAAGCCAACTCTCTTGTGCTTTATGCAGGAACACGGGACACACCGCAAATTATCGGGGTTGTCCCAAATTCCAGTACATCAAAAGAATAAACCTGGCCCGGCAGTAGAAAGTGGAAGTGAAACGTCCACCCGTGCATTTGCAAACTCCAGCCGTTACTCCCCATATTACCTACGCCCAAATGGCGGCAGGTAGGGGTAATACGGTACAGCAAGCGAAGGTTGCTTCTCAGGCCCCAGCGCCCAGAGCACCTGAACCAGTACCTGACATGCTAGCTATCTTGCTCTCTATCCAGGGGCAGATGGCTCAGCTACAACGTCATTTAACTGAACAGACCGCACGGGTGGACCAAGTATACGCACTGCTGCCTGGCCTAACGCACCTTTTGCCGTAATGGGTACGTACGTGGCGGGGCAAACCCTGAAGGTCCTTGCTGTGAATGTGAATTCACAGATTAGGCTCGAACGACGAGCCGCACTATTTAAGTTGCTTAAAGACCAAGCCCCTGATGTGCTTTTGGTTAGCGAAACTAAGCTTACCAAGAGACACAAAATGAGGCACAGAAGATACAAAATAGTACGAAGAAACCGACCTAACTCCATTCAGGGAGGAGGCGTTGCGATTTTCGTACGAAAAGGTATTCGTTTTAAAAGAGTATACAGTCGTGTGGTACGTAGGTTCCAGGTGCTGGAAGCATGCATCGTGTATATCCCTCTCCGTAGTGGAAAGCGGTTGTACATGGTGTCTGTCTATGCACCTGAGGCTACTCAATCCACCTTATTCATCTCAGAGCTCGAGACACTTTTTCAATCTCTGAGGCTGGAATTGGAAGACAACTATTTTATTATCGGCGGAGATTTCAACGCCAAACACAGTGATTGGGGAAATAATACACCAAATACTAGAGGGAACCTACTATTCAATTGGTGGGGTCAACACAGTGTGATGTATCGACTCGGGCTTAAGGCGACGGATAGTCCGTCGTTTCCCAGACACGGGTCCTATTTGGATCTTCTGCTGTTCGACTCACGAATACAACTGACATTCACAAACCAACAAACTACAAACTGTCTACGCACTTTCGTGTATGACAGTGACCATTGCGGTCTCAGCACCGAAATAACTGTTCCAAACGAAATTGCGGAATTGGATGAGTTTGTTCAAAGGCATACCTACAATTACAGTAGGGTGCGTTGGACACACTTCACCAGAACACTGACTAGAGCACTCTCCTCGAATTCGCTCTACCCACCGTCCAACAGAAATCTGTCAAACGAGGAGATTGACAGGTATATGAGACTAATGGACGAGACAATCAAACGAACAATGGACAAAACGATACCTCGGTACCAACGCACTGACGAAGAAGACTTATTCCGCAACGCAACTATTGACGCACTGCACCGACAGAAAAGTAGACTACTGTCAAGACTAAAAACTTTGTATAGACAGTTTACTGACAGACATAACCCGGAGATCATGACACTGAAGTCGTCGATTAAAAACCTCCAAACACTAATAAAGGAAAATTACAGAAAATCCGTAAGTTTGTATTGGAACAATAAAATTCGGGCTGTAAACACCAGCAACCCGAATATGTTCCCGCAAATAAATAAAATATTTCGGAGAAATAATCAGAACGACTTTCCATGTCTTAAAATCGCCCGAACGACGAACAACGAACAAATACTTGTAGCAGCAGGCATAGATCCAAATGAGGCTGTTGATGATGACAACTTCTTTGTGATCGAGGATCCGCAGGAGCAGGTAGAGGCTATAGGAGCGACTTTCCAGGAAGTGTACAAGGCGAATGTTATCATTGGCCCGAACCACGATCTGGAGAATCGAGTCCTTGTGCACAATTTCTACCTTCGAAATGAAATTGTGAATTGGCGATTCGAGAGCTCGGGTTTCACCCAGTTCAGTGACGAGAATATGGCAAATAATGTCATCACCAACGATAGGGTACTACCCCCGTTCATTTCGAAGGAAGAGCTCCAAACGATCTTTGAATCGCTTAGAAGTAAGAAATCAGTGGGAACCGATGAAATACCGAACATTGTGCTTCGACATCTCCCTCTAGAAGCGGTGAACATTTATACCACCCTGTTTAATAATGCAATGAATAATGCACATTATCCAGCGCATTGGAAAACTGCGGTGGTACATCCCATCCCCAAAAGGGATAAAGACACTTCCAATCCGGCGAATCTCCGCTCGATCAGTCTTCTTCCAAACATCAGTAAGGTGTTCGAGAAGGTGATCAATAGAGTCCTGACTAAGTGGGTTGAGGACAAACATATAGTTCCGGATAATCAATTCGGTTTCAAGGCGGGGCATGATATCATTCATGCTGCGTCTAAACTGGTTTCTGATATCCAATGGAACAAAGGCAAGAACCAGTGCACTGGTGCCTGCCTGATTGACTTGGAGAAGGCCTTCGATACCGTATGGTTAGAAGGACTCTTTTTCAAGCTGGACAGGTTGGGCATTAGTAAACCACTGCTGTATATTCTTTTCGATATGCTCTCCAGTAGACAGTTCATCGTGAAGAATGGCGATGTGACTTCTGCTGGAACATTTAACATTAAAAACGGTCTGCAACAAGGTGCGGTAAATTCGCCGATCCTATTCAACATTTACACGAGTGATCTGATAGGTTCACTTCACCATGCCATAGCGTACGCAGACGACATAATCGCGTACAGATCAGGTCCAAAGATTGAGGTCATTAATATACTTTTGCAACGCGACTTCGACAAAATTAAGCGATATTGCGATGACTGGAAGTTGAAAATCAACTTTCAGAAGTCGGAAACCATTCTGTTTAGGACGCCTTTGTCTGGGGCCTCTAGAGACACCAGAAAGAATTGGCGAAAGTTCTCGATCGTGGGACAGCAAGGGCAGCCACTTGCTTGTCGTAATGTAGTCAGATACCTTGGGATCTGGCTAGATCAATTTCTGTATTTTAACAAACATATAGATGTTGCTCTGGCCAGAGCTAGAGGTGCTTTTGCCCTTACAAAGAGACTGTTTTATAACAGCCAACTCGATGCGAGGGTGAAGGTAATCTGCTACATGGCCCTTATCAGGCCCATGCTTGTATTTGGATGTCCCGTGTGGTTCAACGTGAGAGCAAGTTTATTGGAAAAGATTCGGGTGTTTGAGAGGGCTTGTCTTAGGACTTGTCTTCGCCTATACAGAACACCAGAGTCCCAGTACATAAAATTCTATCCTAATGAGGTCTTATACAATAGGGCGAACCTAATAAGAGTGGACAATTTCGTCATTAAGTTGACTCGAAGGCACGTTGCAAGAGCAATGACCTCATCGAACAACCTGATCTCCGGGGCTTACTACCCTAATCATATGTATCACGAGAGAGTTCGCTATGACGGCTTTATTCCTCCAGAAGCGTTCCTCTATTTAGATAGTAAAGGTCTGATCCAGGACAGATTGGCGGTGCCGCTAATCTTCCACGTCGCTCGAACAGCTGCGGACAGGCGACTCAACTACGACAGAGACGTCGCACATGGCAGTGCGGAGCGTCTCCGGTTCAGTAGGGCGGTAGGGAGTCGCGACAGGAGGGATGTTGCTCAGCAGCACCAACAATTTTGGTGGCTTTTTGAAGGGGAGGATGCTTCGTCGTCGAACTCCTCCAGTAATAGTTAGCTTCATGTGAAGCAAGGTGGGCCAGCCTATTTTTTTTAGCCATGGCCGGCTTACGTAGTTCTAGGTAGGTTTAAGTTAGATTTTAAGAAAAAAAAAATATAAAAACAAAAAAAAAATAAATAAAAATAAAAAATGAAAAAAAAAAACTAAAATATATATACATACATATTTATATATATTATGTATATATATATTATGTGTGTATATATATGTATGTATGTATGCATTGGATGTAAGTAGGTTAAGTAGGTTAAGATTTATTTTTAGGTAGATTGTAGGCTTTTAGTTTTAAGTTTTATAAAAAATTAAAAAAAGTCCAGATACTAAGTTTTTTGATTAAAATGTATTTTCTTAGTTGTAGTATTAATAAATGTAAAAATAAAATAAAATTAGACTGTAAGATTTGTCGAAAGACATAGATTAAGTATTATGTTTAACTTAGAGTGCCCGCATGGGGCCAGTAAGTTAGAATAAGATTATTTGTAAGTTATTTAAGCTAATTTTTAAGCATTTTTTTGTCTAGCATATAAGAGTAATTTAAGTATATAAATAAAAATGCATTTAAACTGAACTGAAAACTGACTTAAAGCGCCATATTGTAAACGATAGGGATCGGATCCGAGCTTTCTCGTCTAGGTTCAAATCTGGGTGGCGGTCGTAGGCATTCTTTTTTTCTATTATTTTTTTTTCTTTTAATTTTGTTTTTTTTTTGGATACATTTTTACAATATTGGTTAATATTTTTCTTTTCTTCCTTTTTTTTTATTTTTATATACATATATTGTATTTTTTTTTTTTATTTTTTTTTTATTAAAGAAGGGATTGTTTTAAGTTAAAATGAATAGTTTTTTGTTTTTCTTGCGCCCTTAAGCTGTAAGCGGCGTGGGGGGGTTTCTTCCGTTTTCTCAGTGTGGCGATTGGGTGTTTGGGATGTTTTGGTGGTCTCGCTTTTGTTTTGCTCTCGTTTTGTTTCAGACCTAGGAAAGGGGATAGCGGGTTTTACTGGCTGAGTCGCGATTCGACGACGTAGAGCTTTTGGGGACAAAGGATAATCGCGTGGCGCCCTTATAATAAATACCCACGACTACTACTCCATCGAGCAGTCGGCAACCTTTGTTCCTGATACCGCGTTGGACGAAACGACGGTAACATTTTAGCGCCCAACGTGGGGCCACAAAATTCGAGTACGGTCAAAATTTATACAGTCGGTTCGTCAATTTTTTTTTTCTTTTTTTCTTTTGACTCGGTTCGTTTTTTTTCGTTTTTTTTATCGGTCGGTTGGAGTTTCCTTTTTTTTGAGTCGCTTTTACGGATCGGTTTAGGGTCTTACTTTTTTGGTTAGACGCGTAGGGATATCCAGTATGGATATTAATAGGTTGAGTGCTGACGAGCTAACGTACGAGCTAGATGTTAGGGGCATAAGTGCGAAGACGGTGGACGAGATGAAGAAAGTGCTCAGAATAGCTTTGCGTAGGGATTCTAGCTTCCTTTTGAACACATACCCATTTTCCTATGAGGAGGACGTAGCTGCTGTTCAAGCCAAGTTGGATGAGATAGGCAAACTAGTTAAAATATTTCAGGGCGATGAAAATGCGGGCGATTATAAGAAGATAGTCGCCAAATCTGAATGGCTAGTAAGGCGTCTAGCCAAAGTTGAAGCAGAGAGTGAGGACGAGAAACAGCATGTGGCTAAGTTCCGTAGGAATGTCATCGATCTCCTTGGGGAGTTAGACGAAAGGGCCAATATTGACCCTCAGGACAAAGCGGGAACAAGTGAAGATGTCCGAAGACCACCACCTGCACCACTTGTGGACGGTCCCTCTTCAAACCCACCAGTTGATCGAATTCCCGCACCACCAGCCTGTTCCTCTCCGTTTTTTTCTCTTGGTAACCGTGTACCGGTAATGAAGTGGGGACTGAAGTTCAAGAGTGAGCCGCATGAGTCGTTGTGTGGATTTCTCGAAAGAGTTGAGGAACTTAGGGAAGCTAGGGGCTTTTCAGAGGCCGAATTATTCCAATCGGCTTTGGATTTGTTTGAGGGCAAGGCCATTATTTGGTATCGGGCGAACAAGCCGTTCATACAGAATTGGAAAGGTTTGGTGAAAAAGATGAGGGAAGAGTTTCTACCACCAGACTACGATGACCGTTTGTGGGAGGAAATTCGCCGCAGAACGCAAGGCCAGTCTGAGACGATAGGGATCTACGTCAGCAGTATGCTTGGTCTTTTTGCAAGGCTTAGCGACCCATGTTCCATCGACGTGAAACTTCGGCAGATCCGCAGGAACCTTCTACCCTTCTACCAAACTCAATTGGCTTTGGCGCAAGTTTCTTCCTTGGATGACCTCATCAGAGTAGGCCGGCAACTAGAGGCGACTCGTTACCTTGTGGAGAATTATCACCCACCTCCTTCTGGAAGAAACGCTCCTCTACTTGAGCCAGATCTGGCGTATGTGGATGTTGGTTCAAACCACAACTACGAGCTGAATGCGTTTAACTCTCCCAGGGAGAATTCAACATGCTTCCGCTGCCAACAGAAGGGTCACTTGGCCAGAGCATGTCCGCAGCCCGTTCGCTGTTATGGCTGTGGGTTGCAGGGAGTTATACGTAGCCGCTGTCCGCAATGTTCCAAGTCTAAGGGGGTGTCGGGAAACGGAGAATTGACTCAACCGAGTGCGGGACAGTGAGTCAGAAGAGTTTCTCACCCGCAGTCGTTAGAAGTAAGAAGGGAGGGGTAGTAGTAGGGGTGGATTTTTTATTAGC